>SNQJ01S0119201.1:20013-34180 GCA_010110895.2 Picea sitchensis
ATATTATATTTACTAAAAAACAAAATAAATGAATGTATGGCTTTACTTGGAGATGAGGGTGACAATTAGATACCTCTAACAAAAAAGAGTTGCATCCACCTCACTCTATTTCTCTCTCTACAATACAATTAACATAATAAACTCCAATAAATAAATAAAAAATGTGAAAACATGTGCATGTAACCATTCCGTTCCATTTATTTCATTTTCATTTTAATATATCGATTGTGCAGATTTTATACAATGAAATTAACCAACAATTAATAGAACAATTAACAAATTCACACCATTCTACTTTGAAGTTCTATATAACAAACTATGATGTTGATTACCTAAGTCAAACAAACTATTAGAAATGTTATGTTGATAAAAAAAAATTATTATAAAAATAATACTTCTAATCTTAAAAAAAAAAAAGCTTAACCTAGTAATCAGTTTTTGAATTAAACACTTTTTGTAAAATTCAAATATACAATTTTACTATACAAAATTATTCTATGATGAAAACATGAAATGTTTTTGTACCCATTAATAACTCATATATCCATCTTAAAACATATCCTTAACTTAATAATAATTATGTATCTTAAAATTATCTCTATCATATTATTAACTTTAAAAATTAATAACCAATATATCCATCTTAAAAAATATATCCTTAACCTACTAATAATTATAATAATAACTATGCATGTTAAAACTATCTATATCATATTATTAACTTTACACATTTAAACTTTACACATAACAAATGGTTGGAATTTGACACAAAACTATCATATTAATTATATAAAAACATTATTGTTGATAATAATAAAAATATTATCTTAGGGTAGATAATTTTTTTGAAATTATCTTATGTTTAAATATAAAAATTATTATTGATAATAATAAAAACATTATTTTATTGTAGATAATTTTTTTGAAATTATCCTATGTTAAACTATAATAAATTATTATTATTAATAATAAAAACATTATTTTATTATAGATTTTTTTTTTGAAATTATCTATTTTATATTGTATTTTATTAATAAAAGATTATAATTTTTTTTATAACAACACTCTTATAAACAATTACTCTCAACTATTAATTAGAAAGGAAATTATAAAATAATTTTATAACTGCCCTCCATATATCCTCTCTAATCAAATATTAATGAGAAAGGAGATTATAAAATATTTTTATAACTGTTCTCTATATATCCACTCTAAACTATGATCATGGTTTGTTAATAATAAAAATTACAATAACAGAGATCAGGGTTGTTGATAATAAAAATTACAGTAACAAAGAAGGGTTAAATTTACTTAGAAGTACGACACTCGACATACTTTTCAGATTCAGATCCAGGATAAGGTGGAAATCCATTATTTAACACTAATTTCTATTTGGGTTTTTATCATTATATTTTGATACAGGCCATGGCAAAGAAAAAATGAAAAGAAAGGGCATTGGACAAGAGTAATATGAATGTTAATACTCTCCTCACCTATGGCAGTGGACAAGAGCAAGGGCATTTTTGGGATCGAAACCCAAAAATGAAGGATAAACATAATCAATCTTCAACGAGTAATCCTATCAGGAATAAACTTGAGAGAAGTTGGGTTGTTCTCTTTGTGAGGTTGAGAACAATTAACGGGTGTTGGTCTCTCTTTGAGGATGAGAAGAAAACCATGAAAATGTTTCACAAAGATCAAATATCACAGAGAGATCTTTGAAGAAGAAGCACTAGCAGATGTTAGGAATCTAGCGTAAACATCGAACAGAGAAGACTTAGAAGATGCAAGAGATGAACACTAGTACTGAGTCAGAAATCGTGTTAAAACATGTTGCACTTTTGGAAAAACTCATAAGTTTGGAAAAATTTTAGAGGTGACTGCTGAGAGTAAAAAAGATTCAAGTATGGATGGTGAGGAATCAATGACTTATATGTTGGTTGGGCAAGAAAGCGCTGACTATTTTTTTTCATGTTGCGATCCAAGATTTGATCCAACAGTAGAAACTGCAGAATTTGAAAAATTACAAGGTAAAAAAGCAAATCCGGAGAAAAGTAGGTCATTACAATGTTTGCAGAAACAGAGTGTGATTACAAGGATTTTCCTGCAAAATAAATTGAGAAATAATATGTACACGACTATCACTCCCATGTACCAACAAGTATATTGGGATCCCCCTAGTTTTTCTAAAAACGACCCTAGGAACAAAAAAGAAACATATGTGATCTATTGTCGCGCAAACTTGGGATCCCCCTATAGTGACATCGAGAACACAAATTTGGAAAATGAACTGATCTAGGGCTCCCAATATCCCTGTTCGTATGTGGGAGTGATGGATCATATAATATCTATTGTCGCGCAACCTTGCCTCCTACATTTTGGTTGTGAAATTCCTACAAAATTTTTCCTGTTAACAATTTGGTTCATTCGCCACTGTAGTATTCTTCAGGTTGGACCATAAATCTACATTAGTTAAAGAAAAAAGAGTATAGTGGTCCCTCCAACTACCTGTTGGAAGCAATACATCGTTTTTTATTTTGTACACGATTGAAAGAATTTTCATTTTTCTGTAGCTGTCATCAACCTGTCTATAAACACTTTTCTTAGTTTATTATGACTGATTGGGTTAAAGCCTACTTCATTAAGTTTTACTATTTCGATTGTCGATTGTTTTATCTTTAGTTCATGACTGCAAGCATGAATTAAACATAAAACTTGGCTTGTTGTTTTAATAATTTTCTGCCTTAGATATATCATTCAACAAACCATTCATATGAAATTGAAATACAAATCTTATAAAATGGTTGTTAGACCCATTTTTTTGTGTTAATACAATTGTTGTTTCAATGGTTTGATAGCTTTTGATTTGTGAAGAGCCTTTGATAATTTTGGTAGTCCTATCACGAATTCAATAGTCGTACCAACAGTGATACAAATGAATAAACATCTCTTGTACTCGCGTCCTCACCTCACCTTGCTTTCTTAACATATTAATGAGCCTTTCATTACATGCATAGGGTTCCAGTACTCTGTACATTTGGATCTCATCACAAGGGATGGTAAGGATTACAATCAAACCCCTAGTTTTCACTCCCACTATCTGAGTGATGATAACACACATTCTATGTTATTTTTATGTCTTCACTTTCCACTCAGACTTGTTCCTGTTGCTCCCACAATCCAAACCTAAAACTATCTAGAGGATTTCCCGTTGCATTCTGGTTACATTTGTCATGACGCTTGTCGTTCGCTTGGAGTCGAATGGGTGCCACACTTTACTTTCTTACGACGATGTGATTGAGGACCTAAAATCCCAGGGCTGGGATGTTTTCTTTAGGAAATTTGAGGGATATAATCTTCAAGTGGCCAAAGATTTCACGCAAACCTTCGATGGATGCAGAGCTAAAATTGGGGACACACAGTTAGAGTTGACCGAGGAGTTTGTGAGAAATGCAATAGGGCTTCCATCGAAGGGTCAAAATTTGTTCAAAAACACCCGAATTGAAGGAGTCCCATGGAGTCTGTTTATGACATCTCGAAAGATCAACTGTTGTGAAAAAGGTATCCCTATCTCCCTGGTGAAACCTAGGTGGCATGGTTTACTGTTAATTCTCAAACAATTTGTGACATGTGAGGGTCGATACAGATTGGTCTTCCTCTACCACATTCCTTTACTCATGCATTTCATTAGTTTCGATTTAGATATGCCATTTTATTTATTGAGAAGTCTCTATAAAATGTCCAAAAGATATAAACGATAAGGTGTTGATTCAAGCCTGTTCCATCACGGGTTAGTTAAGATATTTTGGATACATCACCTATAGACTGTAGGTGACTGTTGGGAGGATTTTTTGATACGGAATGGTTTTGCCCAGACTGTTCCTACAACAAACCCTAACTTAGACTAGCCATAGATTGAAAACCAGTTCGATATTTCAATCAATGGACCAGACTTTGCCAACAGACACCCTCTACATGTAGGGATGTCAAATAAGTCTTCACCTACAGAATTTACTGAGCAAGATATTATTGAATTAAAGGAAAATAACCCTCTTTCACAAGTGAACGATGCTGGTGTTAATATCGATTTTAAGAAACGTTGTAGAGAAAGGAATGGACAGTGCACAGAGCCAAATTTCAAGGGTAAGAATATCGGTCACTTAAGCTCGAGGAAACGAAGGAACATAAAGGATCCTCATCTGAGCATCTCCTTTCCTTTGTCGATCCACTCTTGCAAAGATTTCCTTCCTCAGAGTGTTCATCAACCCTAGGGCTCTCTTAATAATTCCAACACTTCAGAATGTGTTGATTGTGTATGCTCTCACACCATCTCAATTCCCTCTCGACAGAGTGCTACACAGTGTTCAATAACTATGCATTGTGTTTCCTTCTACATAGTCTTTCCTTCCAAGGTCCTTAACCACCTTGAAATTTTCTCCCAAGTCTGTGAATTATCCTTGTGTGCCCTCTTGACATCTTCTTTTCTGACTCCACTAAGTTCAAATATGCACTCCTTGCGTCGACTCACAGAGTTTCCACCCTCTATCGTGCACCCCTTGCACTTAGCCTAGAGAACCAAACTTAATCCAACATACTTACAGATAGAAGGTTATAATTCTATCCCTGTAGACAATTTATAAGATACATATACAACTCAAATGCATACAAATGAAATTTACAACAAACCATCCATACATCAATTACATAGAAATTGATAAACATGAAAAATTGTCCTCTTTTCTATTAATGACAGAATGTCAAATTAAAATGTTTGAGTCCGGACTGAAACTGAGTCTTAGCCCTCTGTGTTTCTCTTCCTATCTCCTACGCATACTCTACTAGAAATAATACAAGAGTTTATACAAGAGGGGCTCAACGAACTTCCCTCCAAGCTAATCTAGTGGTGTCTAATCACTATTCAAAATGCCTGACTACCAAGGCAGATTACAATGATGGAAATCCGATCCAAATCGGATACAAATCCCTCCTACCATAAACCACTTAATGGAAACCTTATCTCCAGCTTGTCATCATTAAATGTTGAGAGGGCGGTGCCTCTCCCTTCCTTGAATGTGCACCACTCGTGCTATCCGGCTGACACGTGCTGAGGTGGAGTGATGCTCCTACATTATGAATGTTTGATTTGATGGACCTTTCTATAAAATGTCAATGAATGTAAATTATGTTATTTACTAGAAAATGGATAATTGTTGTATGATTGTTGGAATGGGGGTGTGATAAGAGAGACCGCGAACGCTATGAAAGAGATGGTGAAGGGGACTATGAATGGTTGTGTTAACCTCCACTAGACCAGTACTTTGTTGGATTTAATTTCTCAGGATCAGAACAACCCTCTGACCTAGGAATGCATTACAGTCAGGCTAGTAGGTGGGAAGAACTCCTCAAGAGTTAATGAGGGGATCAGGTAGACCACCCATCTGTAAGGCTTCAAGACTTGACCATGAACTGGGAATTTGGGACACACATAATCTTCTTGAGGAAGGCAATAAAGGAAGGCGTGGTGGGCAGAGGAAGGCCTAGGAAGAGTGCAGAGACGAGAGACTAAGCTCTCGGGTTCAAGAAAGAACTGTGAAAAAGAGTGAGCTCTGATCGCAGGAAATAGAGACTGAGTCGGGAGAAGGAGAATAACCTTTGTCCCTAGCTATGACTGAGTCAGGAGAAGGAGAGTAACCTTTGTCCCTATCTATTACTGAGACGAGAGAAGGAGAGCAACCTTCGTCCCTAACTTTCGCTGAGCCAGAAGAAAAGATTCAATCTCAAAGCATCGTGGCCTAGCTCGGGGGTGGTCAGTGGTAAATCCGTTAGGAGTGACTGAGCCTATGGTTGGGTGGAAACGGGCACCCCTTTCAATAGTCGCATCACATCTTCTAGTTTTTATAAGTGTTTTCATGCTTTGTGCTTTGAAATGGAATAATGAATGAATGCATGTATGTATACATTTAAGAATGGCCTCTGTATTGATTGATCAAGTGATGTGTATGCATTTATCTCCTTGAGGAATTATCCTTCTGCTTGATTTTCCATATGCTCCAGTTTAACCCTCGAAAGTGTTTTCCCCAGGGAATTACCTCACAGTTCCAGAGTTGGAGCAAGCCTCTTGGCATTGTTACTGTCTCTGTAATTCCACGAGATTACCCCGCCCTGTTTCAGAACTTATATTTATGCGAACTAGGAAGGCACTTCCTTCAAACCAATAGCCTAAGATGCCTTAGGCTTGCACCCACGGCCTTAAAAAAATCTTGTCTAAGAGTAGAGATTATAGCCCGAGATTCATCAGAGGGTCCATATGACCAAGGTCTAGGAACCCTACGCTAAGTCTGAAAGGAGCTAACTCTTGATGGATTCAGATCTTCGAGAGATCAAAGTCCTGGGATGTCAAAATTGACAACTGCCAAAATTACCTGAATATCGAAGTCACGAAAGGTTGTGAGTCGTCGATCTAGGGAGTCCATTGGGGCCCCTTCTCAACCGCCCGATCGTCTAGTGGAAGATTTCATGTATGGTACTTCAACGAAGTTCCACTTCAAGAGGATGGAGATGTTATAACATCAAACTCATCGAACACTGAAGTTACGAAGTGAAGGAGAGCCATAGATTTGGGGGGGATCATTAGAAGCCCCACCTACCATCCGATCATTCAGGAGAAGGGACCCACACATGGTACTTCAGTGAAGTCCCGCTTCGGGAAAATGGAGTGGCAGTGAAGCCAAAACCCCCGAAGGTTGGAGCCGCGAAGTGACCAGGACCATTGATCTGGGGATCCTTCGGGTTCTCTCCTAGCCGTCGGATCTACGACAAAGTCATCCCAGCATTGACCTCTTTGGGAGAACAGGGATATTGTAATGTTGAAAACTCCCGAAGGGGTTGGGGTTTATAGGGGTTATAAGAAAGGGGCTATATTGGTATAGGTTAAAGGGATTAAGGGTTAGGGTTATAAGTGTGAAGGGTTGTGAGTTAGAAGGATTAAGATTTATATGAGTTTGCAATGATGATTTGGAAGGGATAAGTGTTAGGGGTAATAAGGTTTAAAGGTTATAATGGTTACAGTTTTTAGGATTTATAGGTTCATGTGTTACAAGTTATAGGTGATAACTTATAGTTAGTGGAGATGTGTTATAAAAAGTAAATAGGTAATATGTGTTATATTAGTTAAGAATTAGGGCTAATGAATGTTGGAGGTAAGGGGTTATAGGGGTCAATGGTTATGAATGATAATGTATAAAGGTTATAGAAAATATGGGTTATATTAGGGTTTATAGAGGTTAGGTATAATATAAGTTGTAGCAATTAGGTGTTAAGAGTTATGAGGTTTGGTATTAGGGGCTATACATAGTTAGACATTATATGAGTTATATTAGAGGTTATGGATGATAGTGGTTATAAGAGTTAGCGATTATATGGTTAGGAATTATAGAACCTAGAGGTTAAGATTTAGATGTTAGACAAGTTAGGGGTAAATGAATTAAAGTGGTTTGGGGTTATAAGGATTAATGGATATAGGAGTTAGTATCTATAGGTGCTATGTCATATATAGGTCAAGGATGATAAGTGTTAAGTGTTACATATCTTAAAGGTTAAAGGGACCATATGGCTTAAGTGATGATAAGGGTTAGGAATTATATGCACTAGGGGTCATAATGTTTATTGATTATATTAAGGGTCATCAATGTTGGGGTTGATAAAAGTTGAATGGATTAGAGATTAAGAGTTAGGTGTAAGAGATTATAGGAGTTATAAGTTGTAGTGTTATGGAATAATGGATTATAGAGGTTAAGAGTCATATGCCAAACGGGTAACAATTACATATATATTAGATGTTAGGGGTTATAAGTGTTAGAAATTAATAAGTAAAGTGAGAAACTTAAGGTGGTTATTAATTCACAATCATAATATTAAAGTTTATAGAGATTTAAGGCTATATTAAATCCACCAAAATAAACGTTAATTTCCAGCTAGACCAACTTCCATATTAGGATATTAGGAGAGAAAAAAACGTATTAGATGGAGGCATATAATCATCGCTATCCATGTACCTGTGTTTGAAGTCGTTTTATTTTTTTTAAATTAATTGATTTTTTTATTTTAAAAATATATAATAATGTAAAATAATTTAAAAATTTTAAATTTAAATAATTTAAATTTAAATAATAAGATGATGATTAAATTGAATTTATGAATTACATTTAATTAATTAATTTTAATTTAAAAGATAAATATAAGGGAGATGTAAAACTTTAATTTATTATATAAAAATCCTAGTCAATAAACCTTAGTCATTAATGGTCAAATAAACACAATAAACAATTTTTTTTTATGTAGTAACTAAGATTGAAACTTGGACATAAATTCAGGTAATTAAAACTTACAAATTTCATATATTATTAATTTAGTAAAAGAAACACCAACATACTATAGAAATAATATTTTTTTCTCTTTTTTATTTGTTATTTATTTGTTATAAATGGAATTATGAGGAGCACTCTATACATCTATTCTTTGTTATGATGAGAGGTTATGGCAAATGCATGAGACCTTCATCTAGAATGTTGTGTCCCTTGATACAATAGAGCCCTCAATCAAATGCAAATGATATGTAAAAAGAACAGAAATAAATATATAAACTAAAACAAAGATAAAACAACTTTAAATATAATTGTTATTTTAAAATCTCTTCTATAATAATATAATATTTATTTGCCAAAAAACAAAATAGATGTATTTTCCTAAATAGATTTTATAGAATGAAATTACCCAACAATTTATAGAACAATTAACAAATTCACAACATTTTACTTTGGAGTTCTATATAACAAACTATGTTATCTAGTTTGTTACATAAAACTCTTTGGTAAAAAAATTTATTGTAAAATTTATATCTCTAATTTAAATAAAAAATATTATGCTAATCATTTCTGAAATTAGATAGTATTTGTAAAATTAGAACTTACAATTTTATTATATACAAACATGATGAAAGTATGAAGAATTTTTAAAACCATTAATAATCAATATACCTCTCTTAAAACATATATTTAACCTAATAATAATTATGCATCTTAAAATTATCTCTATCATATTAATATCATATTAATACACTCTGAGTGAGCCTAATGGTTAAGAATATGTGTTTCTTCTTAAGAGGTCACGGGTTCAAATCCAGAGGGGGGTAGGGTATGTATACCTTCGTAGACTTTACCAGTCAAATCGTTGGGCGGAGGGGGGTCCCTTGTCCCACAAACAAGAGGGTCTCATACACCAATTTGATGTGCTGGCTTGGTTGTGACCTTAAAAATAGATTATTATTATTATTATAATAACCTTAGAGATATAAAATTCAAATTCAAGTAAATGGAATTTGATAATATTAACTTAAAAAACCACCACATTAATTATATAAATAAAAACAATACAAGTTGTTAATAATAATAAAAAATTTATTTTAATATCAATTTTTTTTTGAAATTATGTTGTATTTAAGTTTTGAAATGTAACCACCACATTAATTATATAAATAAAATAAAGATAAATTGTTGATAATAATAATAACATTATTTTAATATAAAAAATCTTTTTGGAAAATATGTTGTATTTAAGTTTCCAAATGTGTTATTTTTATTTATTATAATCTTTAACCTTTGAAATGTTGTTTCTTTATTTATTACACACTTTATATATTCATTATTTGCTATTATTATATTATTTAATGAGAAAAGAAATTATAGAGTATTTTTATAACTACATTCTATATGTATATTTGTTCTTTGCTATGATTATATTATTAATATAAATAAACACTATATATCTATTATTTACTATCATTATATTAATGAGAAAGGAAATTATAGAATATTTTATAACTACATTCTATATGTATATTTTCTATAATTATATTATTAAAATATTAATGAAAAAGTAAATTATAAAATATTTTTATAACTACACTTTATACACTTTATATGATTATATTATTAAAATATTAATAAGAAAGTAAATTATAAAATATTTTTATAACTATACTTTATATATATATATATATATATTTGCTCTAGAACTAAAATATTAATAATTGAAATAAAACTAAAATATTAATGATTGAAATATTAATGAGAAAGTAAAATATTAATAATTGAAATAAAATTAAAATATTAATGATTGAAATATTAATGAGAAAGTAGATTATATAATATTTTTATAACTACACTTTATATTTATATTTACTCTAAAACTAAAATATTAATGAGAAAGAAAATTATAGAGTATTTTTATAACTTCATTTTAATTTTTCTTATGAAGAATTATATTATTTAAATATGTATATTTACTCTAAAACTAAAATATTAATGAGAAAGAAAATTATAAAGTATGAAAATTATAGAGTATTTTTATAAGTTCATTTTAATTTTTTTATGAAGAATTATATTATTTAAATATGTATATTTACTCTAAAACTAAAATATTAATGAGAAAGAAAATTATAAAGTATTTTTATAAGTACATTTTAATTTAGAATTATATTATTTAAATATTAATAAGAAAGAGATTCAATTATTTAAATATTAATAAGAAAATTATATTATTTAAATATTATTCAATTATTTAAATATTAATAAGAAAATTATATTACTAAACACATAAAGATTCAATTTATTTAAAATATTAATAAGAAAAGAGATCTTTAAAGTATACTTCTAACTACATTTTATTTGCTTTCAAAGAGAATTATATTATTTAAATACATATTTTAAAAGAATTATATTATTTACATTTTATTGGTTTTAAAGAAAAATTATATTATTTAAATATTAATGAAAAGGAGATTTTAAAATATATTTGTAAATGCATTTTATTCTGGAAAATTAATAAAGAAATTTTAAAGTATATTTGTAACTACACTCTTACTCAAACCCTTTGATATATCTGTTCTCAGCTATGATTATATTATTTAAATATTAGATATGATTATATTATTTGAATATTAGCACTCTTATTCAAACCTTTTAATATATATTTAAATATTAGCTATGATTATATTATATGATTATATTATTTAAATATTAGTGAGAAAAAAATTATAATTTATGCATTTATAACTACACTCTTACTCATTCTCTGCTATGATTATATTATTTAAATATTAACGAGGAAATGAAAAACGTCATAAAGATATAACTATATTATTTAAATATTAAGGAGGAATGCTTAAATAGGTGGAGTTCACTCACCAGATTGCACTCGGATCAGATCAGGGTCTGTTAATAATAAAAATTAGATAGAGAAGGGTTGAATTTATTTAGAAATACGATACTCGACATGCCTTTCAGATCCAGGACAAGGTGAAACTCCATCATTTAACAGTGATTTCTGTTTAGGTTTTTATCATTATATTTTTGATACAAGCCATGGTAGAGAATAAGAAAAAAATCTAGGGCATTGGACAAGAGTAATATGGATGTTGATACTCTCCACACCTATGAAGTCTAAGGTTCGAAACCCAAAAGGTGGATGATAGTCATAATCAATCTTCAACGACCAATAATCCTATCATGAATAAACCTCAGAGAAGTGAGGTTGTTCTGAGGTTAACAACAATTGTTGAGATTGACAGCAATTGATCAGTGAATCCGAATGTACCCACACAAATTCCACTCATCAATCGATCAGTGAAAATCCCAGTATACTCACACAAATTCAACCAATCAATCAATCAGTGAATCCGAGTGTACCCAATTGTTAGTAATCCAACGAAATACAAGTAGTGAAAATGAAGCCCACATTGGTTGTTGGCATACAATCAAAAACAAGGAAAGAAAATGACGTTGAAATGTGGTTTCCGTAAGCATCGACAGGACTCAGCTTCCCCACTTCCAACACCATGGCCAATCAAAAAGCGGAAAGTTGAAATGGACAAAGGAAGGGTTTCCGCGCTGTTGACGTGTACCTGCCTCATTCAAATAACACACAACAATTAGCATAGTTAATAATTCCTCTCCTCTTCGCTAATAGATTAGATTAAACCAAGATTCAGTTCAAGTACTGTATACAACCTGTGTTGACTTGAACTTGTCTAAGACAACAACACATTTGGCTCAGTGCTTGGGGTTGGTTGGTTATTTGGTCTCTGTTTCCATTTAATGTGTGTGCGAAGATATCGATACAACTATTACCAACTAATGCCAGGTCATTGCATGCCAACTGCTAGGTAGTCGTTCTATATTTTTGTTGTTTATAACTTTATATGGCCCATGCTTATCTGTATTTAGCCCTACTTTATGAACATTGAGCACATCTTGCAGCATATTCCAAATAAGTGATGTGTGGCGAAGAACCCTGTTAGGTGAAAAAGAGATATCGTGGATCGAATGTTAGCGAGTTGGACAGATCTACCTCCAGGAAGTTCAAGAATGCCAATGTCTATGACAATTGTTGGTCATGCTATGCCAATCCCATCACCTTTTTCCTTCAGCTCTTTTGTTGTCCATTTAGAATAATACCATTGAATGTTTTTCAAAATTTCTAGAGTTTCCATGCAGAGTGAGCCTTTAAAAGAAATTTAGATCATAAGAAAAAACTTCTGAATTCATTAATTTTTTTGGGATTCTGATTGGGATTGTAATATATGTGTGTGACGGCATGGAATTAGGGTTGTTTGATATCTCTTGCATGCTCGGTCAGGACCACTCTCACAAGATTGTACCGTGACAAGACCGTGGATCTCGGCTTTTGATTAAATGGATAGAGATTATAAATAATTTATGGAATTGAGGGACTGTTCGGAGATTTTATAGCTGTAAAATCTATTGTATCCAAACTGCTAATGGGAAAGCTCTGACTTGGAAGTACAACACTGGGCATGCATTTCAAAGCCAGCTCAGGATAAGGTGGAACTCCATTATCTGATATTGATTTCTATTTGGTTTTTATTATTATATTTTGATACGGGATACGCTGGAAACAGAGGAAAAGCGAGAGCATTGGCCAAGAATTTAATATGCATGTTATGTGGAAGTACATGAGAGATACCCTATCTGGTTATTAGGTCTAAGGTTCGAAACCCAAAAGAGGGATGTTATGTGGAAGTACATGAGAGATACCCTGTCCGGTTATTAGGTCTAAGGTTCGAAACCCAAAAGAGGAGGACGATCATAATCAACCTTCAACGATGAGTAATCCTATCCTAAATATTCCTGAGAGTAGTGGAGTTTTGGAGAACTGGGTTGGGACATGGACATTGATTTCTTGGATTGACATGTGCAGCCACATCAGAAGGCGGCATGGCTTCAAGTCATCTATAATGGATGTTGATGACTTTGCAGGGTTCGAGTCTTCTTACATTAGATTTACTCAGTTTCTCCAGGGAGGATTAAAGATGGGTGAATCATAATTTTCTGAATATCAAGAGGTCAAAGTTCAACCCAGTCATTCTAATGTCAATTACCAAGTGCCATTCAGCTTCCTCCATTTATTGCAGAAGCCCAAGTGGGCTGTCGATTTGGGTACCATCGTGGAGTTCTTTCTCTCAAAAAGCATAAACTAAAGAGCGAGTTCACTCTAGGGGCAATCAAAAGCTTGGGAATGGGATGAGATCAAAAGGGAATTATTCCTCTGTAAGTAATTCTTCAGCTAATCTGCCTCTGATGAGGTCTCGGAGACAGCATTATGTCGTTGTTGCCTCTATTTTTTCTTCCCAGATATGGATACACCCTTAAAAATTTAGAACTACTATTAGATATATTAATAAACAGAGGATGGCGAAGGTTTCCTTGGACAGATTTGGTTATATACCTAAATTTATAAATACTAGTCAATAAGATGCCTGTGTCAAGTCAGTTCAAGCTCAAAGCCCGAATGATGTCAGTGAGGAATAGAAGAACATGGTTGAGCTCGTACGAACACATGCTCGAAAAAGAATAAAGGGCATGATTGTCTCCGTTCGCATTGGTTTTACATTTTCTGGTCATATATTTCCTCTTCTTTTATGACGTTCCAGACGAGTTTGCTATTTCGACAAACTAGAAAACCTAATCTGATAAAAAAAAATTATGGATACTTCATAATGACAAACATAAAATAGATAAAGAAGACATACTGTAGATGATCTGATTTGATCCTGTTGGTTTCAACTGCCAACGCATCCTAATCTTCTTGA
>SNQJ01S0119202.1:9848-27388 GCA_010110895.2 Picea sitchensis
ATATATAAACACATTATCTTGCAAGAAAAACATAATGACACACATAAATGACATTTTAGAAGGAAAACCATGTCTATATTAACTCCCATAGATGATCAAAATCATTGATTACATAATGCAAGCAACAAAATCCAAAATTAGCCTTTATAGATGAGGCTATACATCCAAAATCAGCCTTTATAAATGAGGTTGTATGTGCTGAAAATGAATAAAACATGAGTTAAAGACAACTGCAATTACATAGATTCCGAATACATGTCATACTGATCATCATCCTCATCGTTAAAAATAAAAAAAGATGCAAGTTCAACAGAACTAGAGCCTGGATGGGCAGAAGAGGCAATTCCACCTCCAGTTGTTGTTGCATCATCACCAATATCAAGAGAACCAAGAGAGAGCTCCAAGTTTGGGCATTATGCATCCACATCCCACTCTTTATGAGGTCAAGTTGCATATTCTTCACCCCTACGAGACACAAGGCGGAGGTTTGAATGCACGTATACAAGATCTTCAGCCTTTTGGGATCCCAACCTGTTGCGCTTCACGGAATGAATGAAACCATAGGTGCTCTAATTCCTTTCTGTTGATGAAGAGCTTGCCACTTGTGATAGAATACAAGTGGCAAGGCTTTGCAAATATACACCATTTGCCCCATGACAAGTCCACCATTTCACTGGGTTCATGGTCGTCCTCTCCTCCAAAGATGATATGTCTACAAAATCCTCTAATCCAACAGCAAAACAAGCAAATTCCTCCCTCACCTTTGTTTGTTGAGAAGGTGGGAACAACCTCTGGAAGGCCTTTTTCACTCCAGTGGCCAACTCTTTGTCCTTATGTGGGGCCTTCCTCTTCCCATTGCTTTGAGCAATAAAATCTTCATCATAAAATCTAGGATTTAGAGAATGTGCCAACGTGTGCAATGGAGTGTTAAAGCCATTCCACCTTGTAACCATGATGGATCTCAGATGCTCAACAAAATCAGAATCAACAAAAAGAATAGTGGGAGCCTCCTGTGTAATAATTTCCACGATTTTCTCAATTGTGGTATCCATGCCATAAAAATCTCTCCTAATAAAGGTTTGTCTGGGTCTGCATCTCAGAGAAGCTCTTGCTCCACCAATCCTCATCAATCAACACCCTCCACACCATACTTCCCCTCTTTGAATCTGCCTGTCTCCACTCAGCCCAAGTGGCACCCACCACCACACTCATTAATGCAGTTTTGACCTCAACAAGGCAACGCAGCATGATGAAGTTGGAGGCATATCTTGTCTCAACAACTTTGAGCCACTCCAATTTGGAGTATTCTCGATATATTGCTTGCGACTGGTGGTGGTTGGTGATGAATTTTATGATCTCCCTAGCTTGCCCTGTGACCTCCTTAATCCATGCAGTTTTTGCCTCAATCTCTTCTAAAATCAAATTAAGAATTGTATCTACTCTCAACAATCAAGCCTGCAGCTTTGCAAACAAGTGCATTATCTGTGATAACTTGCACCACATTGTTGGCCCTATTTGTTCAATAGCAACAATTAAAATATCAGCAATGAAGTTATTATCTTTCACCTCACCTGAACAATCTTTTGCTTTTAGGAACATTGCTCTTTTTGGTGATGATGCAATGACATTGATCAATGGCCTCCACCTTGTATCACTCCATCCATCTGAGATAATGGAGACTCTTGTGTTGCCCCATGAGCTACGAATTGATTTTAGTACAACATCAAGCAGTGGCCTCTCTTTCCTGAGAAAAACTATTCTGAGTTTTTCGTAGTTTGGCCCCTTGAAACCTCGAGGGGTTGTGTTAATTTCCCTCACCAAATCCTGCCAGTAGGGGGACCGAACCACATTAAATGGGATTCCACAAGCAAATATGGCCCTTGCCACTCTAGACTTAGCTTCTTCTCTCCCTTAATTGTTGAGCATTTTCAACAATCTAATATCTTTACTTGCACCTGCAAGCTTGGATATCTCTTCTTCTACCAAGGTCGCCCTCCTCTTCTACCAGGGTCGCCCTCCTCTTCCTTGCTTCATGAACAATCCTTGGCTCATTGCTAGCACCCAAGCTAGGAGTATGCTTTCTAGTTCCACCCATAGCAATTTTAGCTCTATGCTCCTTCAACCTTTGAGTTGTTAGAATATAATGGATGTGCTCGTTTTACCATCGATAATATCACTATTGTCACCCAACCATAGGCTGAAGCCACCCTCCGAGCACCTTAACCTTGACAGAAAATCACTCTAGAAGCAAACCCTAGGCTAGATAGCCAAACAAAGGGTAGCGCACCTTTCCCCAAGGATAGCACACCAAACAAGAGTTGATCAAATAGTCCAAACCATAACCAAGAGATAGTCCAAGCCAAAACGTAATCTGCTAGCTGCAGCAGTTGCAGTGGCAGCTTTCCTCCAAACTTGCGCACAAACTGGGCAACTGTAGTGCGCACAAGTGTTGCTCTGCAATTCTGAGAATGCCTGCCAGAATGAAGACTGGCCTCCTGTATTTATACTAATTCTGGCTAACTGTCGAGGCCGACTTCTCATTCTGGGTGTCTATTTACTTAGTATATAATATTTATTCTGACCGACTTCTTCTCTTGTAGGCTAATAACCTAATACCAATTATCCTCTTGAATCGACTTATCTTCTAGGGTTATTAGTCAACTCATTAGGGTTTCTTCTTGCTTCCCGGAATATTTTATTCTCGTCGGGTTTACACATGGAGGTAAATACCTCCCGCAACTACCATAATATTAACACTCCCTCCTAGCTAGGGAGGTATTACAGGTAATGGTCTTGAGCACAAACATACCATTCACCCGGTAGCATCAAGAAGGTTGTATAGACTATCTCATGACTAGATCATGAGTACCATCATCACCATCAGAGTCATCAGTTGCATCATCTCTCGAAACCATACTCTATCTGAGTAATTAGACATGATGTTGGATAAGTCACTCACACCACAGAGTGACACAAGAGCCATTCTTCTAATCTGGACATATGTCCTAGAAAAATAAATGTCCTGAACCTTCCAACAGATGTTGGAAGAATTATTCTTCTAGGAAATATGTCCATTGATCATCCATCTAGCGATAATCATTTTCAACGTTGATAGTCTTCAAGGCAATGGAACAATATCATTCAATAGAACACAATATGTCTATCCATGAAGTAGTACACAACTACAATCGATTTTACTACCAAGTAGCCTGCGGTGCTTGATGGGTGATGATATGAGTCACAAAAGCGATTGAACCATCCACCTGATGGTATGCATCTGTGACGTGCAATCTTCGCAACAATCTCGGTATCGGCACCGCGCGAGGAAACAATGTTGTAATTATGGCCGAATCATGCAGATGTTCTTCACTCATGCGGCGAGAGATTTGGAAAGAGCATCTTTCCTTATAAGGTAAAACATCAATGATGAGCTATCACGGACTATTCTTCTTAAAGGGAAGATAAACGTCATGATTTAGAGAACTGGACCATTCCCACCACGGGCCCGTTTCAGACACTAGACCAAAATTAGCAACACGGAGAATAGTGCGCCTAAAGAGATAATCTATCGGTGTTAAACACGGATCATTCCCCAAACCATTCTCAACACTAAACAAAGTGCAACCTAGAGAATGAATCTACCCTAAGGAATGATTGTCCAGGACCATTTCCTAAGAAATGATTGTCAGGACCATTTCCCTAGAAATGATTGTTACACTTTCCAACAGAAAGCGGACCATTTAATATTATACCGATACGGGAAATGGATTGTTCGGCGAGGCGAGCCGATCTTCTTGAGTAACCACCAAGAAGAACCTTTATAGACCATTCCCATCGGTAACCACAGTAGAATCGTCTATGGGTACGCCAGGCAACCCATCGAACCATTTCGTTGGCCCGGCCATTCGATGCGGACCATTTTCCAGGCGGAAAATGCACGGTAAAATCTCAAACCACTTTCCAAATGGAAAGGCTCACGGACCATTTTTGAGGCCGAAAATGGTGATCCATCAATCAATATTTTACATCGGTGCTCCTCCCAACCCAGGTCATCTCTTCCTTTTTTTTAATAAGGAAATCATCTCAAAACTCGACTTGAGTATGCAAAACTCTTTCATCTTGAACTGAAGCTTTGCAAAATGTGTACTTATCTGCTCATCTATGGAATATATATTGGAGAACCACTTTCTCCTTTCACGGACTTCATCGCGAACAATGTAATGCTTGATCTCAAATGTGCTTGATTGGAATACTTTGGTTTCTCTGAAGGCTTCATATAGCTCACGATCAATAAAGTATATCATTGTTGGATTCCTCTTGGTTCCTACTAGCTCACAACATCGTGGCAAAGGTCAAACTAGAACATATCCGTAATAGCGCTTCTAGTATCATCATGAGATCTTTGTCATGGATTGGCAATCCATCATCGATCTTCCCCGGTAATCATTACGATACAATATCTCTCTTATAGAAAAAAATTCACTACGCTTTTGTTGTACATTGAATTTCTCCCACCAGTTGTCTTCTTCCATGCATCTAGGGGTCTCTTTAAGATGCCTCAAAAGCCAGTTTGCTCTTCAATAAAGCTCTTTGTTCAATTTGCTCACGGAGAGCGGTCCGCAAAATTTCATCGATGTAAGAACTCCAACCCATGAATCGCGAGGATGATATAATGGCTCATTTAGAGGTATGTTTGGTTTTACTTGGAACAAGTAATCATCTTAGTCTTCTCCCTCCATATGGGAGAACCTCTAGTTCTAGATCTACATAATGCTTTCATTCATAAGTCTTCCATACTGTATTGCAACTTCGGTTCCTGCAGCGATTGCTTTGAGTTCATATCGGTGGCAATCATACATGATTCTTGATGCAATATTTGGTTGTTTCGGCTTTTTCTTTCTTTCTTGGAATCTTTGATGTTCTTCCTCATGTTTCTCTTTAGCTCTGGGTCCATGGGTTTCTCATAGATTCCATGCCCTAGAAATTCCACTTCTTTCTTTCATCATGGGATCACGGATGGACAACCGAGGGATACTTTAAAGAACGCTGCTTTTCGAAAGAAGACTTCTTCTAAGGTCGAACTAAACAGTATTGCCTTTCGTGGCTACTACCATGGATATATACTTCATCATCTTCAATGGATCATGGGATTAGCTCCCTCCCTAATCCTTGCTTCATGTATGAGTGCATGTTTTTATTTTGGAAATATATAATCGGCTCCTTCCATCTAGGAGATTCCATGCTACCGTCTGCATCCTTATTGCCTTACGCAGGTGTTATAAGTCTTTCTCCAAAAAAAAATCTTGATTGTTGACTTCTTTATACTGTCTTTTCTTCTTCTAAGTCCTTTCATGATTGATTCAACTTAACTTGCAATAGCTTCCACATGAATTGTTTGATGTATCCTTTCATGCGTATTATGCGACATGAGTCATAATGATATAATCGCTTTTGTTTCTTCCATAGTTTCTCTTTGAGCATTATCTTCTAAGTAGATATACAAGATATGTCTGAGAAAAACATGGGTAATAATACAAGAACTATAAAATGTGATGATTACCTTATTGTCTTAGAAGAAGAAGTCTATTTATCCTGCTTGGTCTTCTTTGTAGGTTCCTTTTCTTCGACTGATAGCTAGTGTCCCCTTCCTTTTCTTTAGCTTCGGAGACTGATGATTCATGTAGTGACCATATTTTCGGCAGTTAAAGCATTGTATTTCTGACATGTCTTTCTCTTGATTTGGCTTCTTCTTAGAGCCAAACTTCCTTTGTTTCTGAAATTCTTGAATGTTGTTGTAAAGGCTTAATCATAGTACTTCTTTTTGGGGTTTCTCTTTTGCGATCCTTGATTCTTCTTGGCACAACAAGTCCAAAGTTCTTCAAATATGAGATACTCACTTCCTTGTGTTCATGCTTGACATCATCCCATGTCTGGGGAAGACTATTGAGTACTATGACCCGGTTCCTTCTGCAGAGATGATTAATAGCTTGTAGTTGATCTCTTGAGAGATCTAACAAAAGTATGATGTTATGCTATCATGATCATTCATCTTCATGTCACATGAGCTCATTCTTAGGACTCATTACTTGTCCAATGTTTTACATTTTTGAGAAAGTTTATTAGGAGCCTTCGTGCATTTTCTTTGATGAGTCAAGATGGAGATGTAGAATACATCAAGAGTAGTTTATAGAGTCCACACCCATAATGCTCATGGCATTGATGTCTTGTCTTTGAACTTCTCCATAACTTCTACGTTCTGGCTTCCTTCCTCTTTCCTTCTTCAAACTCTTTGGTTCCACGATCTTTTTCCTTCTTCAAACTGTGGTTCCACGATCTTTCCTTTCACGATATCCAGCACTTTATTCTTGGCAAGGATGAGGTCAATCCTTGTCTTCCACGCTCTGAAGTTAGAAGCTCCATCTAACTTGTTTTCTGACTTCATAGAGTAACTCATGGCTGCTTTGACTTGGTCAACCCTAGATTTGACCAGAAACTCAAACTTGACGTCTTAGCTTGCTGAGAGTACCAGGAGGTGCGCTAGGCTGGGGCGCACTAGTCTATCCGAAAATTAGGTCAATCCCTTCACGTAAGGTGCCTCAACGAGAGGATTAGGGTTTCTGCAACTGCACCTGCTAGTAACCCTAGCGGCAGTGCTTTGGTAACTGCTCCTGCTAGAAACCCTAGCGGCAGTTCTTCAACAAGCTTAGTACCCTTATGGCTATGCTCCCTTCCAGTGGTTAGACTGAATGAAGGAGATGTGGGCCCATAACCTGTTAGAATATAATGGATGTGCTCGTTTTACCATCGACAATATCACTATTGTCACCCAACCATAGGCTGAAGCCACCCTCCGAGCACTTTAACCTTGATAGAGAATCACTCCGAAAGCAAACCCTAGGCTAGATAGCCAAACAAAGGGTAGCGCACCTTTCCCCAAGGATAGCGCACCAAACAAGAGCTGATCAGATAGTCCAAACCATAACTAAGAGATAGTCCAAGCCAAAATGTAATCTGCTAGCTGCAGCAGCTGCAACGGCAGCTCTCCTCCAAACTTGCGCACAAACTGGGCAACTACAGTGCACACAAGTGTTGCTCTGCAATTCTGAGAATGCTTGCCAGAATGAAGACTGGCCTCCTGTATTTATACTAATTCTGGCTAACTGCCTAGGCCGACTTCTCATTCTGGGTGTCTATTTACTTAGTATATAATATTTCTTCTGGCTGACTTCTTCTCTTGTAGGCTAATAACCTAATACCAATTATCCTCTTGAGTCGACTTATCTTCTAGGGTTATTAGTCAACTCATTAGGGTTTCTTCTTGCTTCCCAAAATATTCTATTCTCGTCAGGTTTACACGTGGAGGTAAATACCTCCCACAGCTACCATAATATTAACATGAGCATCATCATGCTCTCTCTTGAATGTAACCCTCACCTCCGGATTTTTGGTAAATGCACAACCTTCAACACCCTGAACTCGTTCATGCAAAATGTGAGCCTTGACTCTTGTGTAAGAGCCCTTGAAGCTCTTCTCACTCTTACATAAATTGCACCTCCATTCCCATGAACCCCCACCACCACCCATTTGTTTAAGCTTGGTAACATGCCTCCACAGAGGATAGCATTCTTGTTGCTTGCTTAGTTGAGGCGCTACAGGGGCAAAGGAAACCGCACTTTGAGAAGCCATGAAAGTTGCAAAAACAGTAAAAAAATATTCCCACAGTTAGAGAAGGCATGCATGTTGCAAAAACACTAAAAACATTAAAAAAATCAATGAAAATCAGCCATGAATGCTCTCCAAATACAGAAACGCCCAAACCCTCCTTGCTGCCCACAACTATCCTCTTGCTGGAAATGCACCAAAGCTTGCTCCCCTCCAAACCACAACTAAAATGCTTGTTGTTGTTGTAGGAAGCTCCTCTTGCTCAAGAATGTGTGAGGAATGAGTGAACCAAGTGCTTTCTTATAGGAAATATTGGGTTCTTAGGGTTTCTAGATGTTTCCAAAATCAAAATTAAAAAAAAAAAACGAATAAAAAACTTGTATGAATACTTTATCTTTATTAAAATTGGAAATAACAGCAAATTAGGCAAGTTTTGGGGGGATTGTGGCCTTCTTAGATGCCCGTACGGGCCCACAAACAACCAAAGCCCGTACATGCCGAAATGTCGTCGGTCGTACCGTACGGTGTTTCGTACTCGCGAAACGCCATATGGTATGATCGGCAGCGTTTCAACCGAGTTTCGTACCCATTTCGGTGTTTCGCCAAGTTTTGGGTACCATGACTGGGGGTAGCAGGCCGTTTCCTGCAACTTATATATATATATATACTAAGTCCAAGTTCTCATAAGATTGGAATTGGAAATTATGCATAAGCATTGATTTAGGGGAGGAAGATTTTGGATGGTGTTGGTCTCTTAACACAACAGCTGGTAGAACTTCTAGATAACAAATTTGTAAAGGTATTCTTAGGGAGATGGTCAAAAGACAAAAGTCAAGATAGAGAAGTACTGAAAGATTTTCGAAAGGAAATAGAAGAGACAAAATTGAAATGCATGAAGGAAGTTGAGAAGAAAGATGTTGAAGTATCCAAATTGAAGGGCAAAGACAAGTTAAAAGAAGAACTTATGAAGAAAGATGATCAATTCTCCAAATTGCAAACCCTTAATCAAACACTTATTAAGGAGATTAAAAACTTAGGAGAAGGAGAGGCAAGCAAATTGAAGAAGGACAAGGATGACTCATAAGAAGAACTTGCGAGAAGAAAAGAATAAATAAAAAGGTTGTATAATCATAATCAAGTCTCTCTTGACAAAGTTAAAAAGGCATCTGCGTGAAGAAGAATCAAAGATCATAGATGAAGAGATGCTTGGAAGAGGTGAAGAGGAAATCTGTAAGGTTGAAAAAGACCGAAATACCAAAGATGTAAAATCAGAATTGCAAACAAGAAATGAAGAACGAAAGAACTTAATGGATAGCAGCACTCTTCAGTGTCAAAAGGATAAGGAAGAGATGATTCAAGAAGGTCATCAAAAGATACTTTATGAAATCGAGATCCAACTAGAGAGGGTAAAATCCATATTAGAAAACTCGATGGAAATATTTGATGGCATCCTCTCTCGAGCAAACACAGTCGAAGACCAAGCACGAAGACTGAAACGTTTTACTCTACCATAAAGGAAGATGGATGTAAAGTTTGTGTAATGTGAAGAACAGTTAAAAGTGGAACTGTATAGACATCCTCATTACCAAGAAAGTTTACAATAAAGTACAGAATGACATCCTCACTTCCAAAGAAGAAGATGGCAAAATCATGACATTCATGAAATCGGAAGTCAAGGAACAATGATGCCACAAGACCACCAACTATAAAAAATTGGCAAAATGACAACAATGCATGGAATCAAAGAAAAAGAAACCATCTTACATCAAAGTATCAAGGATTGACACCGATAAGAGTCAAATATAGATAGCTAGACAATCAAGTGCAAAATGAAGTGGGTAAAAATCTAAGGAAATCCTATTACTTGGTTTCATCTTGTGTTAAAACCTCAACTACAAATCTTTTAGGAGAAAGTTTTTTGAAGCAGGGTTACTATGTTATGAATTTAATGGACTTATATTATGGTATTCTAGCCCAATATAAGGGATCACATGCATAAATAAATATATGTCAACCTAGACCTACATGATTAATGAGTGAGAACAAGTATTTATAGGAGGTTAATAGAGCCATTATTAAACACATTGGCATATGATCATTGTATATGGATGTAATTTTGTTATAGGAGTTCTCTTGAGATTGTGTAACTTATCATAATGATATTCTCACGAGGTATGCTCCACCTCTACATTTCGTGTATTCAAGTTTATTATGTTGCTTTGGGTATTTGGTTCATAACAATAATTCTACCTTGTCTATTCTCTTCATATCATTCTAAAATGCATGACTTGGAAAAGTTATTGAAGACTATTTGAGATGATTGAGATTAATTTTTGAATTCGTCTAAGCATAGTGGGCATCAAAGTGCGACATTGGGGATCATTGACAATTCAAAACTGACATAAGAAGTTCCAATTACCATTGGTGATTAATGATTAGCTTTAACAAGAGGAAAGGAATAACCATCAAACAATGTATGTTATTGAAGAGCTACTTGTGTGTGAAAGAGGGAAGTCAAAAGATTTATTATGCACATTCCATATCTTTTGGCAGACCAATTTAGTCAATTGGAACAAAAAGAGAACATACAAAGACAAACCAAAAGCATAGGATGACAGCAATAGTTAGAAGACGATAACTCTAGTTCATAAGTTGTATTTACTTTTATCAAAATGGACAAAGATAACCAATGTATAAGTGAAATTGAATCAACCTTCAACTTGTTAGATGGATAAACATACCACATAATCACTTCACAATCTTAGCTTATGAAACCATTCAAAGAAGATAGAAAAAATAGAGACAAATGCCTTGTATAATGCCCATAGAATTAACACTTGATATTAGATCAAATAGCTCTAGCTCATGAGATGATGATTACAAAAAGTTACTTGAGTACTTATACACACTCAAGAAGTAGGACGCCCTCCCTAAGGAGGTGTTATGGACCCACATAAAGACGACTAGGTCACCCTTAGCCAAAACCTAAGTTTAAAATTTAATACCCCAAATAATGTCGATCGTGATTGAATGTGAGTACACCATTCCCAACATCCCCCCTTAATATGAACATGAGATCACAAAGAAGAATGATGAATACAAACGTGAGTGGAATTCTAGATACCCTACCTCAATATAGGGTATGTTATCCCCCCATTCCTAAGTATAACTAAGGAGATGATGTCTCGATGCCCGCAGGTTACAGACATGGAGTGTCGAGAGACAAATGGGCAGGCAGAGCCCCTTCACTCACCACACCTCACCATTTGATCGATGGCAGCAGCGTCCACCACACTGGCTTGGCCTGTTATCCCCCATTTCTAGGGATAACTAAGGAGATGATGTCTCGAGGCCCTCAGGTTGCAGACATGGAGTGTCGAAGGATAGATCGACTCATGATGTCCACTTACACAGATGGAGACCCTCTTCACCACCATACTTCTCCGATTCATCATGATGGCATCCACCACATCAACCTATTTCTGAAAGACGATGGGTCTTGCTCCATGAGGTACAAGTCAGGTATTGTGGTAAGTGTCACTTTAATACTTGAGGCATTTGAATATGTTGCATTTAAGGTTGCTTTTGAGTATAGAACGTCTGCTTGGAAATTATGCTCTTTGCCTTGTTTCACCTTGGTGGTTGACATTGTGCCCTAGTAAGTGGTCACCCTTGGGGATGGGTTTTCTACTAGGAGGTCTCTTTGATGAGTCATCGTATCATTCTCGATCATACTTGTCACTTTTCACACTTTCATCCTTTTCGTGTCCCCATCTTTTGGGATTTTCAGGTGTACTAACACAAGAAGGGATTGTACCTCATTTCATGGGAAGAATGGGCTAAAGGCCCAGAGGGAATGTAGCTGGCAAAAGATAAAAGACAAAATTATAACCTTCTAGATGCTCGCCCAAAGAGGTCTTAAGAACAATGAAACGTTTCTCTTAAAAGAATTGAAGACCTACAAAAGCAAATTTCACATATATAAATGTCCCACTTGTTGAGGGATCTACACAAGTGCGGTATACCCTTTGCTTTACCCATATGGCACTCTGTGTACCTCTGGCTTCAAGTTACATTGTGGTACTACCTTCAAGTCTTATGTTACCCATTTGGAGAACCCAATTGTTCTGAACTTTAATTAATTAATGGCAAATGAATGGGCTTGAAAAAAGGATGCATTGAAAACGAAGGTCCAGCACACCCTCTACAAAGGCACCCATAAATGAGACAATACGAACCCTTGTATGTCATGAACCCCATGCCCAAAAATCTTACCCCCATCCACATCATCTTCTTCACATGACTTAGAGAGGGTCCACCTAGGAAAAACCCCTTGACTTGAGGAATGACTCACCCAATAGGTCACCTTGACAACCGGCCCATACCTAAACTTGGCAAATTGCATAGGGTCTTTGAGCACTTGTTTAATTTGATAACGTAGTTTTGATGCACTTGTTTAATTTGATAACGTAGTTTTGATGCACATGTTTAGGTGGCTCTTGTATTAAAAATGATTTTACTTGCCATGATACATTTGACTTGAGACCCTTGGAGGGCGCACTCATTTGTCTTTGTAGGACCTTGTTTGGTGGATGTTCTGAAGGAGCAAGCCTAGCTTGGGTCTTCTTGGGGGCATAAATCCCATGGATGGATGCCATGACCCAGACCTTGGGGCAAGAGGATGGACGTTGACTTTGGAGGCAAGAGAGGAGACCTTGGAGTTGACACCTAGCCCTATCTAGCCCAACCACTGGCCTTTGAAGGCTAAAATGATGCATTTTGGGGCTTGACGTCTTGACTAGGGTTGGGGTTTGATGGTGGTGATGATGACTTGTTGGGGGAGTGGCACTTTTGGATGGAGTGAAGCCCTTGCACCATGGATATGGCCTTTGGAGGCCCAATGACTTATTCTCCAAGCTCAACGACTTGCCAAATGTGCCAAGACGTCACCCAATTAGGGCTTGACGTCATCTTTTAGGGTTTTCTTTGTGTAAAAACTAAATTAAACTTGTAAAGGGGCAAAATTAAGGGGGACGGCCCCCTTGTTTTGTGGTTTACCCTAATGTTATGTGGACAAACTTACTATTGAGGTCTTGTATAAATAAAGACCAAATTCTTTTCATTTTATAATAACTCTCTCATGTGAGAGGAGCTACTTGGCTGAAATTTTCGCCCCTCTTGGGCAAACTTCATTTCTCTCTTCAATGCTATGGTTAATACTTGTCTATTGGAGGTAAATAGTGCGCTATCTCTTGGAGGCTATTCTTTTTCTATGTGGATGGAATTTACTTGGTAAACTAGGGTTTGTATTGCATGCTTCTTGGAATTGGTAAGAAGTTTCTACACATTGTTTGTTCTTTCTTTCTTGTTTCAAGGTTGTTATTGACTATAATCCTTGGAGGAGTATAAGGGCATACACCCTCCACCAAGCTTCATCTTATTTGCTATTTGATAAGTCATTTTTCACAAGGTTGCTAGGAGGAGTAAAAGGGCTTACACCCTCCTAGAGTTACCTTTGTTGGTTCTACATGCTCTTGGGAGTAAAAGGGCTTGCACCCCTAGAAATATTGTGGATCCAACTCTTGCAACCGAGACCCCATTTACCCAATAGATTTAAAGCACTAATCTGAAAATTGCATTGGAGAAATAAAATACTTGCATTGATATGAGTGATTTTGAAAGATATTGAAATTGTTCAAGTTGGAATTTTTTCTTGGTGTCTTAAGCTTGCTCAAGCCACTAAGGCATCTAAGTTGGCTTAGTAGTTCTCTGGTTATAATCAATTAAAAGCTACAGCCATTAGGGCTACAGCAAAACACATTCAAATTCTTACTATAACTTGTTTTTCCACCGTCAAAATTTGCTTGAAAGCTGCCATAATTATCTACTAATCATTGTGCTTCATTTGGATGGTTTACTTGTGAGTTTTGGTGGTTGGATCTTGCTGCTATAGCAATCTTTTGCTACAGCCAATTGGCTGCTCAAATATATCTCTGAAAACATCATTAAGAAGCCCTCATTTACCATCAAAGTTTATGTTTGAGTATTGGAACATTATATGCTTGTTTAGTGCTTCATTGTCCAATAATTTTTTCGTACTTTGGATAGTTATTTCTGCAGTTAACAACATTTTTCCTTGCTGATATATATTCTTGTTTACTGCTGCAATACAGGACAGCAAGCTTCACTTGCTTGTCCATTGGATATTTTGGCTTGTATCTCTTCATTTTGTCTTGTCTCAGGCAGGTGTCATACTCTTCTGCAAGTACACTTCACTTTGGCAACCTACCCTTAACAACAAGGCTTTTACCCAAGCCATCTTCCACTTCTTACTTTGACTTATAGGGGTACCACCTTCCGTTAGTCCACTTTCCATCTCATTTCCCCCTAGGGTCACCGAGATTCCCCCCTTGTGGTGATTTCCATCATCACTAAAGTGAGGAGAGTGTCTACCTAAGGTGACAATGGGTAGATACTCTCACAATTGTCCCAGGTTTGTGGATTGAGTCAGGCTTTTCCCGACCTACATTCTGTGCGATAACATGGCCCACAGAGGACAGTAGGCCTTGCTTCATGAGGTAACAAGTCCGGTCTTGTGGTAAGTGTCATTTTAATAATTGAAGCATTTGAACATGTTGCAAAAGGTCCTTTCTTGATTTTGAAAAAGTTTTCTTGGAAATTATGCCTTTTGCCTCATTTTACCCTGGTGGTTGACATGTTTTCCTAGTAAGTGGGTTACCCTTGGGAAAAGGGATACTACTAAGGGGTCTCCTTGAAGGGTCATCGTACCATTTCCGCACATACTTATCACTTTCCATACTTCTTTCCCTTCCGTTTCCTCATCTTTTGGTTTTTCGAGCATAATGACCCAAGAAGGGCTTGTACTTCATTTCATGGGAAGAAGGGATTGAAGGCCTGGAGACTTGTAGCTGGCAAAAGATAAAAGTCAAATATTAATCCTCTAGATGCTTGCCCTAATGGTCCTGAGAGCAATGAAATGTTTCTCCATAAAAGAATTCAAGGACCTGTAAAATAAAACACATAAATAAATGTCTCGCTTGTTGAGGGAATGCATTGCAATGTCTTTTACTTTCCTTGCACATGGCACTCAATGTGTTCTAGCCTCAAATGTCTCGCTTGTTGAGGGAATGCATTGCAATGTCTTTTACTTTCCTTGCACATGGCACTCAATGTGTTCTAGCCTCAAGTGGCATTGTGGTACTATTTAATTTCCCTTGCATATAGTACTCAATGTTTGGACCTTAATCAATTAATGACAAATAAAGGGCTTGGAAAAAGGTTGCATTGAAAACGAGGATGTAGCACACCCTCTACAAAGGCACCCATAAATGAGACAATATGAGCCCTTGTATGGCAAGAAACCCCATGCCCAAAAGTTACACCCCCATCCACCTCATACTCTTTTACATGACTTAGAGAGGGTCCTCCTGGGAAACACTCCTTGACTTGGGCAATGATCTACCCAATAGGGCCCATGACTTGGAGGGTGTACTTGTTTATCTTTACAGGGCCTTGCCAAGTGAAAGCTTATTCATGGAGGCACAAGGTTGCTTGGACCTTCATAGGAGCACGAAGCCTGTTATCGCACAGTTTGTAGTTAAGGTAAAAGACGGATGGAAGAAGGGCAAACTGGCGAAACTGAGACTATCCCACCACTGTCACCTCAATGGGATAGCTCTTTCTGTTTAGGGAGGTAAGGCCCAGGGGAGATGTCCCCGGTGACCTGGGGTTTTGAGAAGGCAAAGGCTTATGGATAAGTAATGTTATTCCCCCTCACAAGTCACCACCGATTAGAAAGTTCGGCTTAATAGACAATAAAGATAAAGATAACTGGAAATAGTAACCAAGAAATGTACCTGCCCGAGACAAAGCAACAAATAAACTAAGTATATGCGAGATCACTTGCTTGGTCAGCACTTCATATAATTATGGACTTCTAATGTAAAGCAATTGATAAACAATATTATTGATGAAGCAAATCAAAGTTGTACAATGGCAATGATTACAATATATCACTTCATAATAAATGTTAATGGCAATCAATGTAGCAATATCAACATTAAGAAACAATGCCTTAGCTAATCATTCAATTGCTTTTAAAGATATAAATGTTGCAATGTATAGAAATAACTCAAGTAGATTATGGCAGCAATAGAATTAGTAATTGTTAGTCTAAAAGCTAGGGTTAGTAAGAGTTAATGATTGTTCAAGAGTGTATAGAAGTTGTATGTGATCAAGGGTACTCAAACAATGGAGGTCTTAGATCAATGCCTTATTAGGGTAAATAGAGTCAAAAAGGGCTACAAATGTTGAAGGGTCGTGATGATAATAACAGGGCTAGAGACAAGAGGTTTTGATGTTGAAGTGTTGCTATAGCATGAAAGAATTTGGCCCCAGCACTTCTTTTTGTAACTGGAATTTCCGCACCCCTGCGTGGGTCAATAATGTAATAGGTCTACATTGGTCATAGTTAGGTCAGTTACCTTGGGATCGGTTCATTGGGAGAGTTCCTTTCACCGAGGGTTTTTTATCCTCAAGTTATCAATTGGGCTTTTCAGCCTTAATGATTTCCCTTGAGTTTTTCCCTCACACTTGCAATAATTCCTCCAAAGTGGTGAAGGGTGTTCTAATGGGCTTATCCTCTAGTAACTATTGTTTAGGAATGATGTAAATGACCATGTATGACATCTTAGAAAGTTTCGCGGAATTCCATCGAGTCTAGACTAGTTTTTTTTAATTACTTAATTTTTAATTAAATTTCCCTAAGTTTGGAGGTTTAATTATTTATTTAATTAATTTTTAATTAAATTTCCCTAAGTTTGGAGGTTTAATTATTTAATTAATTAATTATTTTTGAGCAAAAATTGTAAAAACTAGGTCCTGGGACTTTTGATAGGGGTATTTGTGCTCAAAAGAAATGGAATGAGACCCCCTACACCCATGGACCAAGTTTCAGCTCAGTCGGACAACTTTTGCTATGGGTTTGTCCACCCAGAGTGTCAGTTAGTCAAAAACAGCAATTTTAATTGCTAAGTCCAAACATGGCAAAAATGTATTTTTTGTAATAATGAGTTAAAAGGATGATGTAAAAGTGGAAAAAGATTAGAGAGAGGTTTCCTAGCCTAAACCTACCCAACCCAACCTTTTCCAACCTTTTTAAACACCCTCACCCCCCTCACTTCACTCAACCCTCACGCCCCCTAAGGGATTTACGCCCCCCTTGGTGATGAGATGTTGTAACTTGATTCTAGAAGGGGTAGTGGACCCCTCTCTTGTGTGGTTTACCTTCCTCTACCCTCCACGTCACCTCCTAGCATGACTCCACTCCCCTCCTATCATTTATTCCTTTCCATTCCTAGCCTAAACCCTAAGTAGTGCGCCCTCCTAGGAGAGTTACGCCCCCCTTCAAGTGGAAAACTCTAGAATAATTATTTTATTAAGTTGGGGCCCCTTCTCTCACTTGGCACGCTTTTCCTAGCCTCCCATCTCCCCTTTTGCTTGATCCCAACACTCCCTCGCTCATCCACATCCTTGATCCATGTGATCAAACCCCAGATGGTGCGCCCCCCTTCTTGGGATCTCACCTTGTGCTTGGTGGTGGACACTTGGCATTGATCCAAGAGAGGTAGGTTTGCCTCTCCAAGTATATATAGATCCATTTTCTCATTCCCACCTCACCATATCTTGAGTTGTTGTTATGTTACTTGATTTTCATCTCTCTCTCTCTTTCTTGTCCATCTTTCATCCATTCTTTGGCTCTTAGGGTTTTGGAGCAAGTATTTCTCCAAGATCCATTTTTGAGTAATAAAAGAGAAGCTTTGGAGGATATTGGAAGAGCAACAAGTATTTTTGTTCTT
>SNQJ01S0119203.1:0-22296 GCA_010110895.2 Picea sitchensis
AATCACCAATAAGTGTCTTACCATTTCAATTAATGGTCTTTTAATGAGCAATGGAAGATCAGTGGGATGAATGTGTTAATTACACACTGTTAGAGCATTTTTATCCAGACTGTTTTGTTTCCATTTTAGTGTATTGCCTTCTCGATTTCTCCATGACCGGTTTCAATTTTGGTAGCTGTTTCTATTTGCATTATTTCGATATTAGTGTATTGCCTTCCCAATTTCTCCACTTCTTGTTTCAATGTTGTTAACTGTTTCTATTTGCATTAACTCGAAGATAGTTATATTTGCATATTGAACCGTGCCTTATTTGCATATTGTACAATCTCTTACTGGTTATTTGAAATTTGCACGATCTCAAAGTGTATTTGCTTGTTACCTGAGGACTTACAAAACCTCCCCCAAAGATCATGTTTACTTGTCAACTGAGGAATTACTTGGCAACCAGCTGTAAGGTTTTCGACACAATTAAGATCACGTTTACATGTCAAGGTTTGGCATGACAACCATCTGTAAGGTTTTAGACGGTTTTAGACACAATTAAGATTACATTTAAGTAAATATGGTTGGTTTATAATAATAATTTAATTTTAAGGTCATCTTCAATTGATGTATAAAATTCTTTATTTGTGGGATAAGGGATCCTTCACAACATCAATTTGACTGATCAAGTTCAAAGAAATATACATACTCTAACCTTCTAGATTTAACTAATCCTTAATAACATACTTTCTCCATTATAAACCATTTCAATGAGCATTTTTATTACTCTTATATTACTGATCATGAGCTGTTACTGCTCTTGGTCCGCTCTTGGTCCCTGAAATATTTTATCATGTTTTTAAAGGTTGTTTAATACTGTTTTAGATGGTAAAGAAATCTACAACATGTATCTATTTTTTTTTTTAGGCTTTTTGTAGTGTGTTTTCTGAGTAATGAATAATTTTAGGAATTAAATTTAGCAGTTAAATTATTTTACTTTAAAAGTCAAACATTTTATCCTTTACATTTTAAGGAATAGTAAATTCTTTACATTTTACGGAATAGTAAATTCTTTTAAAGTTTTACATTTGAAAATAGATTTCCATCCTTAAAATTATCAAGGGGTATGGTATTGTGCTTTCTAGCCTTACTTTTGTTTTTTTATATAAATGACCTCCCACAGCTGAGACACGTTTGTGAAGCAGAAGGTGAATGATTTACGATGGTATTGTTCTTTTCCAAGAACGGTCATGTTCTTTTCTGTGATGGTTTTTAACACCACAAAACTTTCTCTGCACCAACCCTTAGGAGGAGGATCAACGACAGGTCCACCCTGACCAACATCATCCATGCAATGTAGTGTACACTGTGGCAATCCGAAATAGAGATTTGAGAAATGACTTGAATAAGCGGTTTCGTCAACGTTACTGGAATCTTGGAATAATTGTGATAGCAGTTTGAATAAGTTCTGCCAACTTTTGGAAAATAATGAAACATGGGGATTGTTGAAATTTCCCAATAATTGTGTAAGATTGACACGGGAGTTCTACATTTAATTATTTGTTGTTGGCTTTGACTTGGATACATGCATGCGTATGTATATATCCGCCACCCTTTCAAAACAATTGCCTTCCTTTCAAAACAATTGCCTTCCTTTTGTTTTTGTTTTTCGATACCAAATTTTGACCTTCAAAAAAATCGTGGATAGTTACGTTGACAAATAAAGAGAAAGATAAAAGATAACAGAAAGAGAAAGATAAAAGGTGAATTTGAAACATTGGTTAACAGAAAGATAAAAGATAAAAGGTAATTAAAATATAGGTTATTTTTAATTTGATTGTAGATTCGGATCATCTATTGGTTAAATAGAAAAGATAAGAGGTATTTTAAAATATAGACTATTCTTAATTTAATTGTAGATTCCGATCATGGCAAGGTCCCACTATGAAGTCAACCATCAACTTTGCAATTGTTTTTTTAATTATTCAAATCTAAAATTAGATTACATGATTAAGGTAAAATATATATAAATAATTGACACTTGGATTGGGGTTGTGAATGAATATGTTGTGAAGTTAACTTGACTTTCTCATATTTAATGATTTTACCATTATGTTTGCAATATTTTCACCACATACAGAATCTTCACTCAATTATTAAATAATATTTCTAATTTCACTAAATATTGATAAATATTTCACAAAATCCTTCGTTGAAACCCCTTCCGAAACATCTTTTTAATAAAAAAAATCCTCATTTTTACTAGATATCTTTATTTTTTATGAGACAAATTCTATAACCCCCAATACCTATATGCCCCGTGTATCATTCATCTACCCCCATTACCTATAATACATTGACATAAATTTTTATAATTTGAAAACTCTCTTTATGAATGAACTTGACAAGATATTGATTAACAAGGTGAAGCCCCATGCCCTCTCTCAATCCACACCTTATCCTTGTTTATTCCTTTTTAAGAGGAAAATCTACAAGATTGTATTATGGATCTTGAGTTTTTGAAGATGTTGAAGTCATTTTCTCAACTAGTTTCTCCCAAAATATCACTAAAAATTTAGAAGAATTGTTGAGATTGTACGCTTTTCCAAAAATCTGGCCAAAAATTTAAAATAATTGTTTAAATTGCAAATAGCACTTGTTGAGATTACACAATTCCAGTATGTTGAATCCATTTTATCGACTAGTTTTTCCCAAAATATGACTAAAAATTTAGAAGAATTGTTGAAATTCCATATATCACTTGTTGAGATTGTATGTTTTGCCCAAAATCTGGATAAAAATTTGAAATAATTGTTTAAATTGCAAATATCACTTGTTAAGATTACACAGTTCCCTAGTTTTGATTTGCATTACAAAAAGACAATGCTTTTAGAAACACCTTTGTTTTTGAAGTTTTCTATCACCCTAAAGGAGATTTGAAGGCTCACTTTTATGAACCAGAAAGACTAAATCAAGGCTAAAAATCAAGAAGTTATTTCTTCCACATATGTTCCTTTAAGATAGTTATTTTGGATCATCTTTTGTTAAGATCAAAGAGTAGTGTTAGGAGTCAAAGATCTGATCCTAAAATAGAGGATCTCTCACCTAGACTCTTGGGTCTATTCTTTGCTTAATTCGATGTAAATAGGTTATAGTTGTTATTTAATAGTGTACCTTATCGATATGCAATTGTAACTGAAACTAGATTTCTAAATTTGGAATCTAAATCTGGAGCTACTCTTTTTCTATAAATAAAAAATCAAAAGAGAAAGTAAGGGTACAATTTTTGGGATTGGAAAGGAAAGCATATATCTAGAAATTATAGAGTTCTTATTGTATGCAATGTTTTATACTCAAAAAATTTAACGTCCTCATGGTTAGATTGTCTTCTTTCAAAGATTTGCATCCAAAGATTTATTTAGATTTTCAAAATATCTTGTTTAACTTGAATTGTTGCTTCATATAAGTCAATAGATTGTCAACTTATATTCTTTTCTCATTCTTATGTACTTTCAATTATCTTTGTCTAGTCTATCAATATGAATACCCTTGACTAAGTGAAATGTTTCTCATTATTTAATTGAAGAGAGTCAACATTTTAATACTTTCCATTCTAATCCTACTCCTTGATCCATAAACCCAATCTTGACCTACAAGTTTAAAACATTGCAATAATTGAGGTGCCCTAGCTCTTGTGCCATAGAAGTCTGGTGTAGAATTTAGGGATAACACTATGGCATTGAAGATTGGACCATATAGATGAGAAGGGCCTACGATCCTTGAAAAAAAAAATCTTGTTGATTGACTGAATTATTGTTCTCTTGAATTTGATTTTTTCCAGCATTGCATATATGGAAAATAGAACATTGATCAATTTTATCCTAGTTCTTAAAAATCTTTTGGGATGTTGGGCTTAATTCATTCTGATGTATTAGTTCTAGTTAATGTTCTTTTGATTTCCAAGTATTTGTATTATGTTTCCTTCATTGATGATTATTTTAGAAGGACATGGGTGTGTTTTCTTTGAAATAAATCTCATGTTTTTTGTCAATTTTTAAGGAGTTTAAATATTTGTTAGAAAATCATACTTGTAGGAAGATTACAATGTTGAGGACTCATAACAATAGTGAGTTTTGTTATACAAAGTTTGATAAGTTTTGAAAGAAAAATGAAATTAAAATATATAAGACAACTCCAGATACCCCTCGGTAGAATGGATTTGTAGAAGGGATGAAAAAAACATTGATGGAGAGGGCTATGAGTATTCTTAGTGGAACTGACTTAGAGAACAAGTTCTAGGAAAATGTAATTTCTACTACATGTTACTTTATTAATAGATCTTCCACATCATCTCTTGTGGATAAGACCCTTATCGAGGTATGGAAAGGCAAGAATCCTTTACTTTAACATCTTCATTTTTTGGTTGTGAGGAATATGCTCATGTGATAAAGGAGAAGTAATTGGAGATGGATAACAAGGTTTTGAAATGTATCTTCATTGGATATGGTGTTGGTGTTTCAAAAGATACAAGTTTTGGGATCCTACAACTAAAATTGTTTTTTATAGCATGAATATTATTTTCAAAGAAGTTAATTCTTCTCCCATAGTGGTGTAGCTAGAAGAGGATGAAAAGAAGTCAATGGTTCATCTACCCCTCAACATTGAAAAATATGAACTAACAAATGAACAAGCATTTCATGATGGACATGATGAGGAGGAAGGTTTAGAGAGTTTGAAAGAGGAGGAAAACACTCCACCACAAACATTAAAGAGGCCCACTTAGAAAAAAAAAGAAAAGAAGACTGATATAATTATATTCTGTCTTATTTTAGATGCATATTTTATTTATTTGCTAACACCAATGAGCCTAGAACTCTAAAAGAGGCAACACAGATGGAATATAAGGAGTCATGGATATTTTCCATGGATGAGGAAATGGTTGTAATTATAAACAATGATACATGGGACTTAGTATTATTGTGTGATTAACAAAAACCCATTGGATGTAAATGGACACTCAAAACGAAGATCAATTTAGATGGAAATGATGAAAATCACAAGTCATTGTTGGTTGAAAAGGGACATTCTTAGGTTGAGGGATAGACTTTGATGAGCTATTTCCCCATTTACTATGTTAACATGTATTAGGTTATATGTAGTATAAATCTTTGATTCATAGATAAAACATGTGGATGTGAAAACAACATTCCTACATGGTGACTTAAGGGAGGATATTTATATGACACAACTACAACATTATGTTGAAAAAGGAAAAGATTCATTGGTTTGCAAGTTAAAAATATATTTATATGGTCTCGCACAGTCTCCCAGAATGTGATGCCAATTGTTTTGTGTTGGGATTGGGATTGTAGAGATCCAAATCATATCACTATGTGCATTACAAACAATATGGTGGTCATTTCCTTGTCATCACTTTATATGTAGATGATATGTTGTTCTTTGGTAACATTAGAGATGTGATTTATTATTTGAAGTATCAACTTTCAACACAATTTGATATGAATAACTTTTGGTTTGAAAAATATATCTTAGGAAAGGAGATTAGGAAAGATAAAGAAACTAGAAAACTTTGGTTGAGCTAGAGTAAGTATGTAAACTCTGTGCTACAACATTTTTGCATGGCATATTGTAGACCATTAAGAGTTCTAATTTTTGTGGAAACTAAAATTTTAGCTGAGTAGCTCATTAATCCCTAGACAAGCCACATGTTATGTATAAAAATCTTTATTAATCCCTATATATTAAATTATTACATTTATAGTGTTGTATTTGTATGTAGGTCAAAACCCTTCATTGCATCCTTTCATTATAATCAAGTATTGTTTGTCTCCTATATATATATATATATATACAAATGAGACCTAGTCTTAGGATCATCTTATCTTGTATTCTAAATTGGATATATTGTAAAAAGAGGTTTCCCCCAGAAGTGGACTATATTTATTGATTTTTAAACATTCTCAAGGCATTGGTTCATAATATTTGGTATCAAGAGCATTGATCCTAGGGTTTTGCTGCTTCAAGCGAATCATCTTGGAATTTTCACTATAATTTTCTTTTGGGTTGCATCACATGGCGAAATTTGGAGGTTACTTACGAGACACGCCAAGGTAGCTCTAGTAAAAATTTTAGGCTTTGGGTCATTATACTTTCAGACATATAGACTACAAAAGATAGGGTTTTTGACTCATCCTGATTTCATTTTTAAATGAGTCATCTTGGGATTTTTGCTATAAATTATTTGTTGGGTAGTTTCAGATAGCAAAATTGTAACTACTACATATGCGGTCAATATATGATGAAACATTCCGAGGATAAGGATAAATTTAACCATACTGTCACAAATTACTACATGATTATTAAATTTTTAATCATTTTTTTCTAGGTTACCTAATGTGTGTTGTATTTTCGAAGGAATTCCGGTTCCATCAATCTTGCGACGATATTTCATTGATCTAGCAACACACTTTTGTTTTTCTAGAGACAAAATTTCGTCAATATACAGATGGAAGATAATTGATATAGCTACGAACTTATGTTGGTCTTGTGACTCACCTATAAAATTCCAACTACTCATTTCAAAATGGTTTAACGATCACTGACCTAGTCAAATTTGACATAGTCAACGTTCGTTACAATTATAATGGCAGTGATTGAATTCGATTTTTTTTTTGTAGGTGCGAAAGTTATAAAATATTTTTCTGGTCATTATTAGATGCATGAAATATTAGTCTTTTGTATATACGCTACTTGTTTTAGATCCAATTATTTATATCCATAGCTCGGATTTTGTAGTTTGAAGGTTAGATTTTTTTGACATTTTTTTGTTTCCTTTTAAATACACGCATTAGATCCATAACCCTTAGACCCTCTTTTATTTGGGGACATAAATTGTTTCTTAGGAAATGTAGAATTTAACCTTGTACAATAAATTACTGCAAGCAAATTCTTAATAAAAAAATAAAATATACAATGGAACATACATACATTACACAAATATTTTACCATGGAATCCCAAATCGGGAAAACCAACAACCTGTTTAGAGTCGCACCTCTAATATCTATTCATAATATATTCATTGTTTACAATACAATACAATATATATCTATATATATGATCCTGTGACATCCAAACCCTGAATCCATGGACTCATATTAGTCAACAACCCCATTTCCTTAACCGGAATTATAAAACATTGAAGAAAACCATGTGCTAAAAAAACACTTAAAAATGGATGAAAAAATGCCAAAACAAAATTACAGCCCCCAAACCCACACACAGGTGGGATCTGCACCCCTATGACCCCGCCACACGATTGGCACAACACAGACACTAGGTCTATTCATGAAAATAATACAACACATACCCAACATGAAATAGGTATGGACATGTCTATTCAATTAGATTTAATGACTATACATTTTGTCTTGGTCTAGTTCTCTTTTCTTGTTTGGTTTTCTTACTTTCTTATAGTGAAGCTTTGAATATTATGCGGTAAAAATGTATGGTTTTGATTTCTTAAGTAATTGTTGACTATTGTTATAAACCTTTAATAAATCTATGATGACAATGGCTTAATTCTCTAGTACACAAGAGGTGAATCTTCGATGACATTTGTATTGTAATAATATATTTTTATATTGTACTTATATTGGTTTAGTGTATTTTGTTGTAATAGGAAATCCCAATGCCAAACATTACATATGAAGAGAAATAAAGGAAACTTCCTAAGTTAAGGCTGACATTGGAGGCACAAGGTGATTTGAAATGTTATTTCCCTTGCAATCAATGCAAGGGATTTAATAGAAGAAGACTTGTAAGAAAAACAATGGAAAAACATTGTTGGAGGTATGGGCATGTTGAAGGGGGTTATACATATCATCCCATGGTAAGTTATTCATTATATGTCTTTGTATTGAGTGTATTTATAAATTTTCTTTCGTTTTAATATTTTTTATATACACTAATTTTATTGATTGTATGTAATTATAAAGATAAATATTCCTAGGTGTGTGGCTCCAGATAATGTGCCTAGTAGTAGTAGAAATACTATTGTAGAAGTTGAGGAAGCTAGTATGGATATTAGATATCAAGTCAATCCTATGGAAGAAGATGACACCAATAATATTGTTGAGCCAGATGATGGGACAACGAGATTGATCCATGACATCTTTGCTCCTATCAATGAGGAAAATTTTGATGATATTCATGATGTACCTATGCTTGAGAAGGCACAACAACCCATTTATGAAGTATTAAGAAAAAATATTATCTCGTATATAATGTTGTTGGTAAACTTGAGGGTATTAAATCATTTTTCAAACACTTGTCTTTCATATATCCTAAGGTACGTAATACAATTCATAAGATATACATAAATGTTAATTGTTTTCTCTATTTTTAGTGTCAATTAATGTGTAAATTAAGAATGCAATATTATGATTACTATTTGTTGGATTTTACTCTTCTACTTTATTATTCCATTACTTTGATTCAACCTTACTTTCATCGATTGACCCAGGTTCATACTTAGCAATATCCCAACAAAATCCCTATAAAACTATCGACCCTACTGGTAAAATAGAAGGAAACACATCACATAGGGTGTACTGCACAGTCTCACCCGAGATAACTCTATGCGTGGCTGCAATACTCAAGTGTTTGCAACCTGGGAATGAGTGGAGATCTGTGGTTGTATCATGTAATATTTATTTATTCAGTCTAACATCTGATTATAGCAGTCATTCTATTCATGCATGTGAAATACCATATCTAAATAGTTAATTCATTCATATAACATTCACCACTTAACAACAATAGAAACACATACATTCATTCACATAACACGGGTGTTAGCGTGGTTCACGCCCTCCTGGGCTACGTCCACAAAGATCTAGCTCTAAAGCTCTTTATTATGGTTCAACAATATGTCATGACGTGCGTGTTTACAATCTTACATCTTACACTCTTCAACAGGCTCCTCGATCCCTATGAGGTTGACTAGATCGCACCGGGCTCCTCATCCTATGATATAACCCTCGAGATCGAGTCTTTCACTGCTTCCCTAGCTCAACAACTTACTGAATAGTACATTTCTTACAACTCTCTACCATTCATTCTCTTCTCTCATCCTCTCTATTTTTTTTCTCCCTGATGTAGGAGAATACTTTCCACCTAAGCACGTGCCAATATTCTAGCACATCAACATGCATTTGAGGAGAGGAGAGGTGTCAACCCTCTCGTTTTGCCCTCAATTTTAAAATTTGAATGTAATTAAAAGAAATTAAATGTTGTAAGTCTTGGTAGAACCAAGTTATTGCCTTTGTACAGGAAGTAGATGAAGTCGCCTTTATTAGGCTTGAGTTGTATATATCTTGAGCTCCGCCTCATATCTGAGAAAGTAAATGATCATTCAATTTAATATGGCTCAGTAGTTAGGCGTTTTAAATGGTTATTAGACACCACTAGAGTAGTTGGAGGGAAAGGCTCGATGAGCCCCTCATGTATAAAACTTTGAAAAATATGCCTAGTAAAGGTTTTTGAAGGTGGAGAGAAAGAAATCATTGTAAGCCAAGAGGAGAGGAGAGAGTTGAGACGCAGTTGCAGTCTGAGACTACACCCATTGTAAACAAACATTCCTGTTAATAGAAAGATAGCAGTTTTTCCTACACATGATTCTGTGTATTTTTCCATGTATTTGAATGAATGTCATCTGTGTGTTCATTTATGTTGTAGATGTTTGTGATAGGTTTCATATGCAGGAGAAAGATAAACTTTTATATCTTCGTGAGTTATTGAATTGTCCTGGGTTCTTTAGGTTAAGTGCAAGGAGTGCACAACAGATTCCTGAAACTCTGTGATCCATCATGAGGATTTGTGCATATAAACTCTTTCGATTAAGAGAAGAACGTGCCAGGAGGGTACACTAGAACAATCAAAAAATCAAGAGGACCCTCAATGTTACTGAACACCTTGTAGGTGAAAGTTTGTGCAGGAGGAAGCACAACCCGAGTGGTTGAATACTTTGAGATTTCTTCTAGGTGGGAATTGAGTAGGTGAAAGTGTGCAAAAGAAGAACTTTGTTTCAATTTCAAAGAGAAGGTAAGTGTTATAGGAAGACACCCACATAGTTATTGACCAATATGCACGCTCATCAATGAGTGCTTTGAGAAGAAGATGCTAAGAGGGCACAGATAACCCTTCGAGGAATAAAAGGGACATAGACCTTTGAGGTCCGAGGAGTTGAAGGAGAAAATACCTCGGAGTTGTTAAATACTCTGTAGGGAAGCTCTGCAAGGACTGCATTGAGTAGGCGCAATGAGTGCATGAGAGAACACTATTTCAATTTCTGGGAGAAAGTTTTCTAAGAGGGCACACCCTAAGGTTAAGACTCGAAGGTGATTCGAGTGATATTTTGCACAAAAAGGCCTATGCAAGTAGTGCATAAGGCATAGACTGTCTGATACCTAGACTATGGGAGAATCACAAGCGTTCACTCACACTTCATCGAAGTTTTTAACAAAGATCAGAAGGAATAGCGCAAGGCGTCCGTAGGATAACTTGTTTCAATATTAAAAATATCATGAGGACGAGCATAGACTACTAGGAGCATGCAAAAATCCTTTGAAGGGAAGCAGAAGGGCCAAGTCCCTTTGAAGGATGAGAAACTACAAATCTCGTGAGATATAGTGAAAGTGTGCATATAGAATCTGCAAGGTGCGTAGAGGAAAAGGACCTTTACATGTTCAAGTTGTGGAGACAATGCAAGGAGTACGTAGAGGAAAACACTTCAAGAGACAAAGCTCAGGAGGAGTGGAGTTTTCAAAGCGCAAGCCAAGGACGAGAAGACAACCTTACAAGAGAAGGTTCAAAGGAAAACCCTTTGAAAATTTCGAGGAATCCTTTACTAGAGGGAAAGTTGCATAGCGATAGGAGGGAGAAGCTATAGAAGTAGTCGTATATGTTGTTGGGAGAGATATCGACCATGAAATTATTTGTCCAGACACCCAAGGGTGCACGCAGAGGAGAAATATAGATCCTTGTCATTGGATCTGAATGTGAATGATCGACACCCGCCAGATCTAGGTAAGGTACACAAGACTTTAACCCTTTTTAAAGTGCACAAGAGAGTGGGATAGCTAAAGTAATGAAGTTCTAAAGCCAATCATAACTGTCCATCGTTCAGAGGGGGAAAGGTGGCATAAGATCCAAAACTATGGAGAAATAACACTCGGGGAGTTTTTAGTTGAGGAGTGTGAAAAACTCCCAAAGATATGAAGAGCGGAGTAGATCCTGACCATTAGTAATCGAGAGGCACGTGGTAGCAAGAGGTTAACTGTGGAGGAAAGGAACTCTAGAGGAAATGAAGTGAGGTTCTTAAATAATCCTCGAATCCCATAGCAGTGGAGAAGATCCTAGTCGTTGATCATTAGGAGGCACATGGCATAAGATCGTGCAATTCGAAAGGTAGGAATTATGGGGGAGCGAGTGCAGAAGAGTTGGGATAACTCTCGAGGAGCCGAAAGCCAAGGAATATATGGGCCATCCAAGCCCGGTAATCAATGCATAGTCTCCATGTTCCATCTTTCTTCTCTACCAACAAAATTGGGCTTTGACAAGGTGATGAGATGGGACGAATGTGCCCCTTGTGGAGTAGTTCTTGTATCTGTCACTTGATCTCCTCATTCTCTAACAGAGAGTGATGATAGACTAGCCCATTGGGCAGCGATACACTGTGGATCAGATCGATCGGGTGCCTGACCTGGTAGTGCAGAGGTACCTCGGTAGGTGAGGAGAAGATATCCGAGTATTCTTCCACGACCTTATATAATTTCTTCTACTGTGTGGAGAGGTCGGCCACAGAGACCCTGGATGTGGCTGTGATATTTTTCTTATTCTGAGAGTGAATCATGAAGAAGAAAAACTTCCCCGTCTAAGAGATGACCTTCCTGCATTGCTTAGCATAGATCAAGGAAATAACACTAGGTGGGATTGCCTTGGGTATCTTGTACAATTTCCTTTTCAAAGTAATAATAACACTATGAGGCCTAGACTCATATACAACATGACGTTTCCATAAATAAGGTTGGCCCAAAAGAACATCACAAACTTAGAAAGGAGAAACATCACACAATACCTTGTCTTTGAAGGGCTTGATGTTGTACGATAGTTGACACTATTGGTTGACGCAGTGATCACTTCCTTTGCGGAGCCATCCAATGGTGTAGGGTTGTGGGTGCGGCATTGTCGGTAGATCCAACCGCTTGATGACCTCTGCTGAGATGAGTTTCTTATGGATACTGTTATATATGATGAAGTGTAGTGGGGTTCCTTTTACCCATATTTGTGAATGGAAGAGGCACTCTCCTTCTTCTGGCTCATCTGGTTCGCTAGGTTGGAACTTGGTGGTAGCAACGATGGCACTAGGTTCCATGTCAATGATTTGTCTTCCCCTTTCTGGTTCTGGATCAGAGTCAGAATTTGCATCTAATTCAGAGGCTTTCACTTCAGCCACCAGTGACTACTTTGAGCGACAATCAGTAGTCTTATGCCAAGGGATCTTATGGAAGTCGCATCACTTCCCGGTATCTTTCTTTGTCTTTTCGGTGTCCTTTTCTTGTGGCTTGGACTAGCTATCCCAATACTGTCCATATTTACTCTGTCCTTTGTTTTGTGGGTTGGGGCCGCCCTTTCCTGGCATTTTTTGTGAGGGGTTCCCAGGCCCAAATTGTGACGTCTTTTGTTTGAGCTTCTGCTGGATTTTGACGACATATCGATAGGCCGTGCCCAAGGATGATATGTCTAGAAATTCCATTTCAGTATAGATGTATCTATGTAGAGCACCACGATACTTGAGCACCAGATGTTTATTCGAATATTTGATACCTAGCTTGGTGCGCAAGGTATGGAAGATATTTGTGAAATCTAGCACTGCTTGGTCTCTTTCTTGTCGCAGTGTGGTCCATTTGGTATACAAGTCTTCATAATTTTCGATAGGGTAGTATTGTTCCTTAATAACATCTGTGAAGGATTCCCAGGTGCCCGTGACTGTAAATAATGAGGGTTCCTCTATTTCCTTTTTCTCACAAAAATTTTCCCTCCAATCTTTGACATGGGGAATGACTTTGAGGAGCACAAAAGTAATATTTTCTCTATTCAAAAAGTTATGGACAAACAATACCCTTCTAGTAGATTCAACAACTTGTCTACAACATCTTCGTCTATCTTACCTTCAAATATAGGAATATCGAAGTTTATTTGTACCTTGAAGGGGGTGGAGCCTCCGCTCGAAGAAGATGTGTCGCCTGTTCGTAGCTGCCGAAGGATTTGCGTGAAACTATCCATCATCTCGTTCCTCTGTTGCGTGAGGGATTCCTCAATCAACAGTTTGAAAGGATATCATGTCCTTCCATATTTATTTTCTCCTTCCATGAGAGGTCGCTTGGGTGCTTTTTTCCTCAAGAGAAACAAGCTCAAGACCCAACTCTTTGTACTCCGACCTCGTTGGGAACATGCACTAAGACGACAAGGAGAAGACTGATCTGATACCATTGATCTAGATTTTATGAGCAGAATGAAATGACTATAGATTATTAAAATGTTCTTAACACAAAATAATAGAGATATAGTAAAACTAGTTTTCTATTCAATAACGAAATAAGCTAAGACTGTAAAATGCAGTGGAAACAAGCTTGCTGGAATGGTGGTGGCTTATCTCTGAGAAGAGATGTGACGGTTGCGCTCATTCACAATAAGATGATTAGAATGAGGCTCTAAAGGCCTTTTTACAATAATTAGGAATTCCAAAAACCCTAGACATCCAAAAACCTAACCCTAGGAGATGAAGCACCAAAAGTCATGTGGGCCCCGTTTGGGTAAGTTAGTACATCAACTTCCCGAGGTCATAACTTTTGCATATGATCTCCATTTTAGGCGTATGATAGCCCGTTGGAAAGGTATCGTCGAGGAAATTCATTTTAGGCACAATATCGAAGGAACTACAATATTGAAAACTTGTTTTCCCAAAAAAAAATCGTTTAGGGCACCAAAACGGCTCCGGAAGTGAAAATTGCTAAAAATAGTAAATTACCAAAATTGCCAGAAAATTGTTTTGAGCCAGTTGGAAAAGATGGGTGGCCACCGATATCCACCCATATCAAGAGGTGTTCCTATTTTATATTTTCCTCATTTTGCGTGCTATAGAGTTCTTTGAGAGAAATATAGAGTGTTTATACTCATTTTTCTCAGACTTCTCAGAGGAATATGATGGAGATATTTTTTATGTGCTAAAGTTATGTGTATGAAGATCCTAGTTGAGGTTGTCATGTATGAGACCGATATTCTCGTTATGCATGCAAAAGGGTGTCTTTGAGAACTTGTTCAGAACATAGTCGAGTTTATACTTATTTTTCTCATACTTTTGAGAGAAGTTCAGTGGTAACCTCTATTTCTGGGTTTGAGCAGCATAATTGAAGGATGTATTCAAATTTACCATTGTAAGTCATAATTGTATCAACCATGCAAGCATTAATAGAGAAGTCTCATTGTTTGGAAGCAGACCCATAGACGTTGCCCAACATGGGTGAATTTCGTTATCAAACTATGTAATGAGCCTTGTTATATTTTGTCTCTATTTTGTTATCAAACTATGTAATGAGCCTTGTAATGAGCCTTGTTATACGTTTTAAAATATATTCACCATGAATCTGGGCTATTKATMTYGAAATCRAATGTGATATCGACCATCAATTCATCATACTTTTYCCAACTMTGCAATGACCATTAAAACATGAAATTCRACCTTCCAAGTCAAATTTTAACTCCACAACTCTGCAGATTGATGCCATTGATCACCAMTGATAGGATTCTATGGAAATTTCAAACTAAATGGTTTATAAAKYTGGGTATTTCGCTATGAAATTCATCCTTTTCCCTAAATATATCTTAGAACAAGTCCATAACAATGTTTTTTTTTACCAAATTCATGTTGGTTATTGGCCCATACAGGTCCAATGTTGAATCAAAAGCACTATTACCATAATTTTATGATCCCCATCCTAGTTGAGGTCCATTACATGCATAATTACACATAAAAACCAAATTTTTTGCTAATTAAATTCTTGTATCTTACGGACTACAAATTACACACATAATTAATCATTATCTGATACCATTAATCAATGCATCTACAACATGCGAAAAAAAACATGATTGCAGTTTAATAAATAAAAAAAACAACATGTAAATCCTCTTTAAACACAGATTCGATGCACAAGAATTTAACTCATAAATATAACACATAAAACAAACAAAACACGTATCTTTTAAAAAAGTTGTGCAACCAACTACTTGGGACAGATGTTCCACCGAACCATAGACTTGTTGTTTCGAATCTCAATAGTAAGTCACCTTCAAGTTAGGGATATAAATAAAAAAAATAGGGTGGTCTCTCATTATCCATTCATAGGTAAGAAAACCTCACAACCCACTAGTATTCTCCTACAACTATACCGATTTTCCACCATTTCTCTTCCTCTAGACCTGCCCATCCCCAAAAATGTACCCCTTCACTCTTCTCAATCCATCAGGTATCCCATTTGTTTATGAAGGTCTCTCTAGCACAAGTAACCAAAAATATCACTACCAAGAAACTCAAGGGAGCTCACTACTAGGAAAACAACCAGGAAACAATAGAAATCACTTGTTGTTACAATGCAAGTCACACAAGAGTTCACTCTTTATGCCTGAAAACCTATCTCTTCAGTCTTCTACTCCAAATATTCTCTATAAATTCTCTAACATGCTCCAGAGTTCACCCTCCATGGTTTCTCCATCTCTAAATCTCTTCTTCCTCTTCTCTACTTACTCTTCATGTCAAAACATGGTTGCCTCAAACTATTGTAACTCTGCATACAAATTTTATCTCTTTGTTTTCTTGCTTGAATTTCACACTTCCTCAATTTGATTGGACTCAACCTCCATGCTCCCAATAATTATGGGATGTGACTCTTCAGACCCATCCTCTTACATGCGTTCAATGATTGGGTTTAGGAACACTCAACAACAAAATAGAAGGTTCATATACCAATAGTAATTTTAGGAAGTGGTTTGAATTAATAGACACGGGTAATTCTCCCTTGGAACCCTCTTAAACATTCTCTTAGACCCTCCCCTCTCTTGTGGATTCATTCAACCCCCATACATGTGCATGTCCCTTTAGCAACTGGCATCACATTTTATTATTAAAACATAGAAATAAAATTTGCATATACATCGCTTGGTCATAGACACACATTCTATTTACATTAAGCATCAATTAAACTCAAAATTATAGAAAGGATTTTACACAATAGATCTAGGCTCCCACATCAGGGTTCCACTTTCACAGTTCCACCACAAAGTTCCATTACATGTTATATTGGAAGTGGGTTTTGGTGGTTTGAATTCTTTGTAAATGAATCTACTAAGGTTTCTCAACGTGAACTCCAAGTTGAGCCTCGCCATTGCCAACTCTTGAACTATCATGGAAATTCAAGGAAAAACAATGGTTCCCCTGAGTGAATAAACTCTTCACTCAATTCATACCATTCTCATATATTTGGTCATGAAATTACATTCCATAGACCTAAGCATTCAAATGAAAAATGATCCAACATGCAAATTTACCCATCATATAGGAAATTACGCAATCATGCATTCCATTCATTTTTCTTAGGAATTTATAAAAGTTCATGAATTACAAACATGCACATTTATTCAAACATTTAAATATGCAGAGCACATATTTGAAACTTATTTGTTCATAAAACTACCAACCAATCCAACTAATTGAGGGTGAGTTGTTTTTGCAGTGTCCCCAAGGCCGAGCCCTGTTGTAAATCATGTTCTGAAAGGAATTGTAATTATATTTTATAGGCTGGTGAGCCAAGTTTTTATAAGCTAGTGGCTTATGTGTTTGTTAGGCCAGGGAGCCTAAGTGTTGAAGGCCAGGAGCCTGTTGTTTTATATCTAATCACGCAGAAAAAATTAATAAAAATTTGTAAACACCGCTAGGTGCAGACCGACCATGATGAATGAGTGAAGAGGGACTGAGCTTCCATAGAGAAGGCAAGGGATTAGGGGCTGGAGGGTGGAAAAGGGGCTAAGTGTTAAGCCTGGGGGGCTTCAGCCTTGGGAATAATATTTTAATATTATTCCAAAAATGCATGAGCATTTCATGTTTTATTCAAAGTTCCTAACCATGAGGAAGGTGATGCGTACTAGGTAAACACATGCAGTTTCTAGGGCGACAAGTGTTAGCCCTTGTTAGAAACCTATATAATAGGGAATCAATGTTCTGAATAATATTGATCTATTTTAGGCATATTCTTTTCCTCATGATGCATGGCGAAGGCGGCAAAAAGTGCTCGACACTGTCCAAGCATAAGATGAGTACTTAAACACGAGCTTCAAGGCGAATTCTGGTGCATTTTTAGCAAAATTGGGAATTGGTTTGAAAGGCAAAAATTGTTATTCTTGTGGGTAAATGCAAAGTTGGGTTTATTAGCCTAAATTGGGTTTTTATACTCTATGTTTGGCGAATTTAACCAAAAAAATGGCCTCTCGGCCTTTGCCTTTATGCAGAGTTTTATGAAAAAATTTGATAATATTTTTAGCAAAACATTATATTGGCCTAGGGCCAACCCTCCTAATAACTCAACACCGAGGATAACATGTCATGCACCAACAGAAAACACCCAAGCCAACGCCAACACCAAACCCCAAGCCGCGGGCTCACTTCATCGATACAACATGTGTCTCTTGGCTTATATAAACACCTCAAGTTCGGATTACCGCATGCATGTGGGATTTGTCCCCCAAAACTTTAAAAATAAAACACACAGTTGCTCTGTGTGCCCAGGTGTCGACCAGTTTTTACGTGTCAAGTGTTGGCTAGGTGATGACAATCGACGTGTGCAAGACCATCTTTGATGCACCATATGTAGTAGGAGATCGTGATGCCAGGGCAACTCGCAGGTGTCTGAGGGTTGTACCAGTGGTTCAGATTCCCTTGGTTCTTTTCCATCATGTACATCATCTGGTAAATTAGTTGGGGTTTCATTCCCACTCACTGGTTTCCTTTCTAAATTGTTGGACGCGCACAGAAGTGGATACTCTCCAGGACTGTCCTTGTTACTGCATTTGGAGCAGTTTGCCATGTTATCTCAACATCTCAACTTGGTATTACTGCACTAACTATGGAAACTACCATTTTCGGGGAGGAAACAGTTCCTCGGCCCTTCCAATTCTTATTTCTATGATAAACCCTTGAAAATTGTTGAAGGAAAGATGCAATACTTGTTTGACGAAGATGGGCGTCGATACCTGGATGCTTTTACAGGCATCGTGTGTATTTCCTGTGGACACTGTCACCCCGAAGTTGTTGATACTATTGTAAAGTAGACTAAGCTCCTACAGCATACTACCACAATTTATCTTCATCATGCGGTTACAGGGCTTGCAGAGGCTTTAGCTGCAAAGATGCCTCGAAATCTTAAGGTAGTTTTCCTTGTAAATTCACGTACGGAGGCAAATGAATTAGCTACAATGATGACTCGGTTGTACATTAGTAACCATGATATGATTTCAGTGAGAAATGTATACCATGGAAATAGTGCTAACACCATGGGATTGACCAATCAGAGAAAATGGAAATTTAATATTGTGCAGAAGTGATGTCTATGTCCAACAACGATGAGAATAAAGTTTTTGGGATTGTATTTCAAACTCCACCGAAAGACTCAACCGGGATACCTCTCATACTAGAGCACAGTGTGTTGTGTGGATCAAGAAAGTACCCACTCAAGGAGCCTTTTGTGGAAATATTGAAGGGTAGCTTGCATACTTTCTTGAATGCATTCACTTATCCTGACAGGACCTGCTATCCTGTTGCTTCAACTAATTCGAAGGATTTCTACAAATTTTTTGATATAGACCTGGATGCAGCCTTCTTTCCAAAATGTGTAAATGAGCTTCAAACATTTCAGCAGGAGGGTTGGCACTATGAGTTGAATGATCGTGCTGAGATATTTCTCTTAAATGTGTTGTATTCAGTGAGATGAAAGGCGTCTACTCACAGCCTGATAATGTTTTGGTTTGAATTTATCAGCCGGTGTCGTTCCTTGATAACACTTATGATGCTGATAGTGGAGGAGATCCACGAGTAATTCCTAAACTTACTTTCCAGGAATTTCAGGAATTCCATCGCAAGTTCTATCATCCTATGATCTGAAAATAGAAGGCTGACTTGTTATGCTATGCAATCACCCCTACTTCATTAAAATAAACTTTACAGGACCTTGCTTCATGTGTATAAATATGCAAAATAAACTTATGTGTTAAGTTTATGCCTCTTCCTTTAAATGTGCATGTATCCTTTTGTAAATGCTTATGCATGAGGATATGTTCTTTTGAATGGTTAAATATGTGCTTGAAATGAAAACACATCAACACAATTTGCAGCAAATAAACCATCAAATGCACAACAAGAACAACATGATAAAGGAGTTCACCCCCCTACGGGCTACGTCTCCTTGAGCCTCCATAATGGACTTGGCTCTCTGGTATTAATTAGTCAAAAGTTATTTTACAAGCTGCTGCTCAACTCCAATGGAAAAACAAACTGCACCATTGAGATCAGAACACATAAAACCCCCAAAAATGACTAATAGATCTCTGAAAATGGATCATGGCTCATCCGGGCATGACCTCTTCTACATGTGGCCATAAGCTTCCCTGAGCTTCTCTTTGGCAAAAACACCTGTAAAAGTCCTCAAAAGCCTCTGAAACCTGTCCCAATGTGTCCAGAGCATATCGATTAGCCAAAAATGATTATTCAATCACAGAAAACAAATATAGGCTCACCAAACCATGTCCTCCATCAAAGAAGGCTCGAAGTTCCCTGGAGCTTGCTGAAACTTCAATGGTGAAAATCTTGCTGAATAAGTCTTCAAATGACTGTGAAAATGGCACCAATGGATCCAACACGTCTAAAAACCCCTGGCTGGGCTTTTACGGCACCTCAATCGGCCAAACGATGAAGAAGTTAGGCCTCCTCCATTTTCCTCCTTCACGCTTTACTGGAACTGGCTCTACAAAGCGCACCTCTGTGTGCATGAACCTGGAATACGCTCCTGAAATGCATTTTAACCTGGCACCGGGCACAACCGTGCCAACGGTGCAAACCGTAGGACGGTTAAGGCGCCTCCAGCCCCTAACCGCCTCGGCACTGGGTCATATGGCCATAAGACCAAAGGCTGGGCGCAAAGGTCGTTTGACCGTTTTCAAAACCGTGCAACGGATGTAACTTCCCGCGCAAGTTACAACCGCGCGCAATACAATGTCTAAACACAACATAACAAACCCCGCGCATTTTTAATACACGGCCCATATAATAATGTTATATGTGTTAAAACATTGCAATAAATTGCAATGCATACGCGCCAATGTAAATACGTGGGTCGGGGTTTCAAACCCCACGCAACACATAAAATATATATATATATTGCAATGCAAATGTGTTTTGCAATATAAATATGAATGCGCACGCTCCAACAATATAAATATATGGGTCATATTACATTTGCAAATGAAACCGTGGGTCGGGGCTTATGCCCCGGCCCGCCCCCTATCCATATATCACATTGTATTAACATAAATGCATACTTTCCCGCCTTTCAAACAAGAAGCAAGTGACGGACAGTTGGCTAGCACATGTGTGTTAAGACTTTACAATGGGGGAGGTCCCGGGGTCAAACCCCGCGGACTCCCAATACCTTTTACACAAATACAACCAATCCAATGACCATTGATACAGTGACACGTGTCAACACTTCATTGGTCAACCAACATCAAATGAAAATATGCCACATCATCAAGATGCCACGTCAGTAAGATGGTACGGCCCTCCACATGGCCGTACGGACTGTACGGACAGGTACAATCAGCACCCAATTTTTCCCTGTTTGACTTGGCGGTCAAATCGTGATATCTCCTCCATACGGACTCCATTCGCGAAAATAAATATACCACCAGAATCAGGAAAACGAGACGGACACAATGGCACTATTTTTGTCTCAATCCGATCACTTTGAAAATTGAGCAAATTTTTGCCCCCTGGTCTAGATTTTGATCATCCTAGCAATGCAAGGATATGGTTTTAAGGAGAATCTGATCCAGATTATAAGGTGAAAGTTTAGTGAATTGAAGCTGGGATGGTTGAGCATATTCAGGTACATGTTGCACTACTCTACGTGTCAACAGAGATGGCAGAGGCATTTAAATGTGCAGATTAATGATCAAAGGGATTCGTCCGAGTGGTTGAGAAGGAACACTAAACATTTGGCAGTGAAAGAAAGATATCAAGCCTATACATAGTGGTCGATCTACTACACTTTTCATCAATTCCATGATGCAGTCACAGGTGGAAGAGAAATTCCATATGCAGTCACAAGTGGCCCAACAATTCCAGGCTCTAAAGGAACTCGACAAATACAAATAACCTCCAGTGTTCCAGATGTCAAGCAGCAGTTAACAATTGGAAATTTCTTTTGATTTGCTTCCCTGATTGTTTTAGAAATAGTCGACATGTGTCTATCTGTGTAACTATTTTCTATTTTCAGAAAACAAAGTTATGAGCGCGGGCTGGGAGGACTGATATCAATTTTTCTATTTATAGACCTGTAAAGGACAGAAAAAGGGTTCGACTGGGGCTGAGTGAGAGGGGTTTTCAACCTGTGGAGTGTTCTTCCATATAGATGGACCTATGAGAGTTTTTTATTGTGTTGGAATGTAGGCTGTGCTTAGCCAGAACATTTTCTGTAATTATTGAAGGATCAATCAGTGATGAACACGTTTTTTTTTTATAGGGTTCCTGTGCAGATGTGTTGGTGGAGTTTCTTTCTTTGTTAAGTTTTTCCTATGATCATTACGTTTGTTTTCAATTTCTTATTATCAGAAGGAAAGTAATAGAAGAAAAATTTATCAGCAGATACTCTGCCTCTGAGCTTGTGATAATCTTTATGTTTATCCTCTAAAAAGCTAGTTTAGGAATTCTTAGTTGCTCCTTTGCCTGGATTTTTCCTCCCCTATTTCTTCCTCAAATCGACATCATCAAGACTTGTTTCGATCCAATATTTCTACTACCTTGCCCTGTGTAAAATCTTTGTCTAGATCTGAGATGTGAATCACATTTTTAAGCACAGACCCCATTTGCCCAATGGCCCTCCTTGCTGTCCCAAACTAACCATTTAAAA
>SNQJ01S0119204.1:0-11173 GCA_010110895.2 Picea sitchensis
CTAGGAGATGAAGCGCCAAAAGTCATGGGGGCCCCGTTTGGGTAAGTTAGTACATCAACTTCCCGGGGTCGTAACTTTTGAATACGATCTCCGTTTTAGGCGTGTGATAGCTCATTGGAAAGGTATCGTCGAGGAGATTCATTTTGGGGGCTCAATCATGCATACATACATGATTTTCTAATGTGTAAACATCATCTAAGATAGAGCCTCTAAGACAATTTAAGGAGATACTAGTAAATAAGGATCCTTCATGTTTTATATATTTTGTGCCATATCTTGTAGAACTCCAAGTTGAGCGTTCCAATCCTATTCACAAATATTTAGTGGAGATGACTAGAGAAACTTGCTTGAAATACATGGAATATTTTCCCTAGAATGGGTTTGGTCTTGATTAAATTTAAGGAAAATATTCTCTTCTTGTTGCTCGATAAATGGTTACTACGAGAACAAACTATTTTGGTAATACATTTTAAAAGATCAATACACATGGTATTTATTCAAGTCACGAGGACAAATCCTTGAAAAACTCATTGACACCGATGGTAAAGTTTAATGATGCTTTGCGAGGGGTTTTTCCTGATTGAAAGTCTCTGTTAATTGGTCCCATAATTATGTGGTCATTTTGATGGTTTGTGAGATTGAGCATATTCATTATTTTTCTAAGTCCATGACCATTGAATTTATCATTTCAAACAAGGCTGTCATCATGTTTGTAGATCATACCCTATTTTGGATGTGTGCTGGAGAAAAATTGACCGATTGACAATGTCACTTAGAACTACTTTTAGATCAATATCCAAAGAGTTATGTTGATGTTGATGGAATCATTTTGAAGCCAACTTGCATTTTCAAACTGCTCAAGTTTGTACCATTAAAGCCAAATATGACATCAAGGTGCATAGTGGACACGATTTTCCTATCAAAAGATTAGTTGAGATTGTGGATAAATGAGGGGTTGTTCAAATGTTAGGTTTTATGATAGTTGACTCTGCCATGTTGGTCAAAATTCAGGATCCATTTCTCAGTTGTAAGTGCATTGGGAATTTGTAAATGATAATGAAATTGTGTATTATTTAGGGGATGATGTAATCTTTAGCTATGTGTATGATGAGAGCGGAAAACCTATATAAATGGGGTGTTATTTTATAAAATATTGCAAGCTCGGATACAAATGTATTGGATGCCAATGTTTTAGATCTCGTGTTTGGTTGTTAGAGCTAAGAAAATATTATGTTGTGGAAATTTTGCACCTGAGCACTAGATTATTGTTTGAGGAAAAAAAATAATTTTTGAAGTTGATGTTGTTTGTTTCATCAACATTTAATGTTCAGAGTGTCTAAGTCAAACAACCCAAGCACATAGAACATTAAATCCAATGTTTTTGCAATGTTAGCTAAGTTATTGACGACTATTATTAATGGTACACCATTTTTTTAGGGAAACTAGTGCTTCCTGAAGATTATTGTCCCCTTGCATTGGATTTCTATCTATATGCTCATGAAATAAATGAAAAAATTAATAGTAGAATGGATTCCTTGAATATGTCCTATACTACAACATCTTGGTTAATGTATAAGTGCGGTAAAGTTCATTTGGTAGACTTTGTAAAGTGATTTTTTTAAAAATTAGGTTCCTGCCCATAGATACCGATATAAATTGGATGATATAATCATTATTTGAATCATTGGAATGGATTGACTCATTGGTATTACTTGCAAAATCATTAAGGAGAAGGGATTTTGAAGGTGGGTCCAGTTGGATTCTACATGAAAATTGTTGACTTTTTATGTCACCCTTAGTCAAAAGAAAGGAAAAGGGATCAAACTACTCATCACTCATAGCTAGGATTTCTAAATCATAAGGCAAAGAATGTTTCCCAAAATCTATGACATCCCCCTCACAATTTACCTTTTTTCAAAGAGGAGAATACTTCACTTCAATTTCTTCAAGACTTGAAACATTAGATTCTTCAACAAAATCCTCTAAGTTAAGTCTTTCATAATGTCCAAGTTCATCGATCTAAATTTCACCTTCACTGTCAGTATCATAAATTAGATCTCCTTCAAAATGAAAGCAACTTATATGCCAACCATGTCTTCCAATGTGGAAAAGATCATCAATGTCATCACACTCTTCATGGAATGAGGGAAAACCTAGGGGTCCTTTAAACTCCTCCCTTTGTAATTATCAAAGAATGCATCATAAGGTTTAAAATTTTGAAAAGGGGACCAACTCATCAAATATTTAATTTTAGGAGATTCATCAAAGAATATCTTTGTAACTTGATACTCAACCTCCCTTGTTTCTTCTTCTTTAATTTCAGGGCTAGATAATGTGCAAGAGCTTCATAATTTCTTAGGTCATCATCTAAAGTACATACAAATTCATTCATGGGTTCCTTGGGGTCCTCCACATGATATTTTCTAAATGTCTCCCTATATAAGGTCACGCATGTGCCTTCAAAAGTAGGTATAATGGAATAAGATATGTCCATTTGTAGAGATCCCCCCAAATAAACATAAAATATCCTTAATAAAATAATTCCCCGTGAATATGGAATATCTATGACTATAACATCCATTAAAATTGCAATATTTGGATACATATTCAATCTCACTACCAAGTCCTTGATTAATTTGACCACCTTTACCTTCCTTTTATCCTTGGCACAAATGTTTGTATATGGCCTACTTGTCTTAAGGCCGAATTGATGCATTACTGCCAATGGCATAACATTGGTGGGTGCCCCTAAAGCCAATATGCAATTGTGTAACAACAAGTCGTTTACCCTTAATGAAATGTAAAAGGTGTTATTTCCACCATTTAATCCTCCTTTATGCATGGTTTGAAAAATTATAAGTGCATCTTGGGAAGTATCCTCATCAACTTTACTAAATCCCAAGATTCTTCCAAATTTACCTCTTATTGATGGAATATTGATAAGTTCAAGGAAGGAAAATGCTACATGGGACATTGTAAAGTAAGTATCTAGATCAAGGTTAATGTCCATACTTGGACATCTAGACACATATGATGTTGAGAAATCACTCAAGTTCCTTGTTAGTTGGATTGGTTGGGTTTCCTTAGAAGTTACTTGGGTTTGTTGACTAGGAGTACTTTGTGGTTCTTGTTGACATTTTTTTCCCCTTCGTTTATAGGTCAACCAATCCTCCTCCTTTTCTCCTCTTTATATGGTTTAGGTTCCAAGGCCCTTGCAAGGGTGACTTGTCAAAACACCTTTCTTTCATTTGATCATTAGAAAGTATGTAAACATTGTTGATCATTTTTGGCCATTCACCCACATAGTTGTTGGAATTACTTGGATGCTTGCTTGAGGAAGCTTGAGAAACTTATTTAATTCTTCTTCTATAAGCCTTTTCTAGATAAGAAAAACTACAGTAAATGGTTTGGTTGGAAATCCTTGTAGAGTATCCACCACTTGAGTACTCTTCTTATGGAGTCGCCAAATGAGTAAGCTTAATAAAACCTTTGAATCATACTCATCAAATTGTTGAAGCAAAAATTCTAATACCCAAGGAATGGACTTTATCCCTGACAATGACATTAGAATGTTACGACTCAAACTCTCTCTTAGATGTAAAATTTATAATCACAACAAGAGAGACTAGAGACAACTATTAGGCAAGCTAACCATTGTCACCTTGGTGGCCTTTACCACTCATTAGACTAAGGAAAAGGGGGATCCTAGTCTAGGGGGGTATCCATAAAGGTCAATATAGATAAATCATGTAGATGTGGGAGGTTAATTAGATAAGATTGATTTATTAATGTGATTAACCAAACAATCAAATTGCCTTAAGTTAGAGAATGTGATAAAGAATTGCAAAATGTTGTATAATCAATCACCAATGATACACACGTTTTAAAGTGAAATGATAGTTAACCATGTACTTGTGTATGGGAGTGTTCGAAATGGTTAAGGAAATGTGACAATTCCATAAGGATTATGTGTTGGATTACACTTCAAATATAAATGAACCATTCAAATCAAGAATGTAATAACCATATAATAATGAATCGTGAAACATTGTGAGATCTTCTCTATAATGTAGAGTTATTCAAGGTATTCTTATAATTTAGTTATCTTAACAATCGTCAGCATTTATGCCATGCACCCATTTGTGATATGGACCATGAAATTATGACATCCACATGTTACTTTCAGGTTTGCATAAAAAATATGAAGAACCGACATTCACACCCAACAAGTGAGATGTCATATATCGTATTCCTTTATTGTGATGATGGTGTTTGAGCATTCAAATAACATTTCGAGATTTCCAAATTGACCATGAAATTACCATTATCCAATCATTAAGTGCAAACATGATTTCTTCCCAAAAACTGTAAGTGTCAAACCAAATGTCTAAACAGTTAGTATTATGCCTAGATTTATGTATGCCTAGAGATCATATCATAATAAATATTGAATATTCTCATTAATAGGAAAACATGGACCATATTTTGTTTAGTAGCATCCATATGCTAGTGATGGGTTGTTTTAGATGTCAATTCAAACCATATCATCATTAACAAACCAACATCCTAGTTCAGTAAATTTAAGCTAAATCTTGTGGTGTTAGACATATATTTAAGCCCTTAGGGACACCATATTTAGGACAATAGTAAATATTTGAAATTCGCTTGATGTTTTTGGAAACCAAGTAACACTATGAAAACCATATCTAGCATATGATATCACATCAAATGATAATAAGAAATGTAAATCAATGGGTAATACCATAGCTTGTTCAAATATGAATCATTTGCAACAGTTAGAAGCATTCCATATTTGATATCATTATAATCTTTACCACCATAGATTAACAAGACATAACAGATCATTCCATAGTGAAACAACACTTGAAGAAAGTATGTTGGAAATGGCTCGTGCAAAGAGTATGTGAATTACAATGGTTTCACTTAGTTTATCAAGGCTCCAACGACATCCACGTGCTTGCAAGTGGGGACAAATATCTCTCAGATGTCACTCTAAATAGTGAACAACAATTAAATGAAGTGTGATTAAGTCATCTTTTGTAGCATTGGATGTTTGTTTAGGTCTAATTATGACAAAATCTAGCACCTTTTTGCAAAGCCTTTCACAAGGGTAAGACAAGTGTAACATGGAGGTGTTGACACTATAACCTTAGGAAAACACTTCCCTCATTTTAGTGAAGGATGGATCCAACATAAGGGAAGATTCCCTAGCCACTTAAAGGAATCCTATATCAAGATGGGATCAAGTCTATGGCCTCCTACATTGGTTACTCAAACACACCGCCACTAGATCAAGGTATTCAATGTAAGTAGAAGGTGGGTTAATGAAGCAATTTCCATATTTGTAGATGTGAAGTATCTCAGAAAATAAATGGTGTTTAGCAAGTAAAAATAGGTCAAAGATATATTCCAAACACTACAAAGAAAAGAAAAGTTATGACTATTACAAAAATCGTATGAAACATGTTAATTTCTCTAACCTAGCACCACCATAGTTAAATCAGAAATAAAATTACTTTTTTCATTAAATGCACAACTAGGTTTTAACCAAAATCAACAGAAGCATTAAACCAAAAACCAATCACACATTGCACAAGATATTCAGGTAAACACCCATGGAAACACCTTTGCGGGAAAACCAAATCTTCTTTTATTAATCTTGGGCTCCCTTCGTAGGATAATGGCCCTTCAGAGGATTACAAAGCAGTGATATCCTATACCACCTGGATACTATCTCCCTCGCTTCCCCCTTGCACCTTTTGTTAGCCCTTCCCACTCACACTTGGATGAACTATCTTTACCCGCTCAGTGAGATCTCCCCACTCTCTCTTAGTGCGTGTCTCTCACTCCCTTTAGATATGCTTTTACAATCTCTTAATGACCAAATCCCTAACAATAAGATCTCAATGGTCAAGATTAGATATTGCCTTCCCTAGATCGACGATTGTGACTTAATATCTTGCTAAGATGAATTAAATCACTTAAGTCACTAAAATTTATAAAAATTCACATAGCACCACGACAATTAACTCATAAATAAAATTATTTTTTTCATTAAATGCACAACTAGATTTTAACCAAAATCAGTAGAAGCATTAAACCAGAAATCAATCACATATTGCACAAGATATTAGGGTAAACACCACTTGAAAAACCCTTGTAGGAAACCAAATCTTCTTTTGTTAATCTTGGGATACCTTCATGGGATAATGGCCCTTCATAGGATTACAAAGTAGCGATAGCCTAGCCCACCTGGATACTGTCTCCTTCATTGCCCCCTTGAACCTTTCCTCGGCCCTACCCACTCACACTTGGATTAACTCTCTTCACTCGCTCGATGAGATCTCTCCACGCTCTCTTAGTGTGTATCTCTCACTCCCCTTAGATCTTCTTTTATAATCCCTTAATGACCAAATCCCTAACCCTAAGATCTCAAAGGTCAATATTAGATCGTTCCTTCCCAAGATTGACAATTGTAACTTAATATCTCATTGAGATGACTTAAATCACTTAAGTAACTCAACTTTATAAAAAAATCACTTTAGTCATTAAATAAAAGCCACATTAACTTTATAAATGCAATTTTAAAGTTAAACATCCAGAGAGCGTAGCTCGTACACCTTTGCATGCTAGGAACTACCAATGCAAAAGTAAATGTTCAAGTTACCCAAAAAACTAACATTCTCTCTTAACAAGGAAGGTACTTCTCGAAACTCCACTTGGATCTATGTCCAATCCCATCACTCCATATGCTCCTACAATTTCTCCCTATGAACCAAAAAGTTCCCTTGGCACCTGCACTGGATCCTGTGTTGAAGACATGTTCCTCTTGTTAGCACCAGAAGTCACCTCTGGATTGCGACAGAGGTAAGCCCAGTACCCATCGGTTTGTATGTCACAATGAATAAATTAAAGGGAGCCAAATGGGCACAGACTCAAGAAAATATCGCTTTAACTCAGAAATCCAGACCAAGCAATGCATGGGCAAGTGAGGTCTTGATTTAACTTCAGTCAGTAAGTTGTAGTAAAGGGTGAGTAGGGGGAAGAACTGGTGAGGAAATGTAGAGGTCTTCTATGGACATCGGGTCTTCCAGCAGCCTAAGGAGAAAAAGCTTTGAATACAAGATCCTCTTGAACCCAAAACTTCAGGAAACTGAAAACGTCATAACAATATTGCAATCAAACATACATTACAATACAGTCACAACAACTCGACTAGATCACCCATGCCCGAGTCTTCAATATCAGAAGCAAAAGAGATGATAACAAAGTTGATTGTCATTAAACAATAAGTCTCAAATGGAAACACATAACCAGAGAACCAGAGGCTTTATTAAAACTTTACAATACCGGAGTTTAGCTCAACCATTGACCTAAACAAAAGATCAAAACTGAGTATTTATACTCAGAACAACTTACCATCACCAGGAGTGTGACCTAGCTAATGCAATCAAATATTTATGTTTGTGTCTCTTATGTCAATCTACACCTGCATTCTTCTGTCAGATGCGATCTCAAACCAGTATGGGCTTTGCAGGAGAATTCGTTGACAGGGGAAATTTGTGATGACACTCTACCTCCACGACCAACTTTTCTATGCTTTCCATTTATGGGGTGAAATGAGGTTTCAACCACCTTTCCCATTTCCATTAACTGCTTTCATCAGGATCGAGATGAAACCTGACACCCATGAATGTTCCAGGAGATGTTCACGACTCCTTCAAGTCAATATCGATGCCTTCTTACCACGTAGATATTCTTCCGTGAAAATACGACCACCCTCGACTTCTGGAGTGGTTCCTCCCCATCACTTCATGTGACCTCAGGTCATGACCTGGGGCTTCTTTTTTGTGAAATTTTGGCACTTCACATATCAGGAATATTCACTCCACTCGATTCCAAATATCCCAATACTTGAACTTGCGAAATGGCCCATCTAGATCGATGGTCGGACCTACTTCGAATTTCATGGCCACGATCGTCTCCCCAAATAACCTTAGTTTCCAGCCACCCAATAGGTGCATGCCCTTCTTTATAGCCCCGCTTTCCATATGACTGTGAGCAGTGACCACAGGCCCAATTCCCAGACGCTTCGTGATTTCACATTTCATGACTTTGTGTCGTGCTCCATGCTCAAACCTCTGAGTCGGTAACTCACGATTTCTCAGATCAGGTGCCACATGTCCCCACTGGATTGGACGACCCATATGAATATCAACATTTCGGGACTCGGGAAATCTGCGCACTCCTTACTCAGTTTTCCCGAAATGACCAGGAATATTCACTCCACTCGATTCCAAATATCCCAATACTTGAACTTGCGAAATGGCCCATCTAGATCGATGGTCGGACCTACTTCGAATTTCATGGCCACGATCGTCTCCCCAAATAACCTTAGTTTCCAGCCACCCAATAGGTGCATGCCCTTCTTTATAGCCCCGCTTTCCATATGACTGTGAGCAGTGACCACAGGCCCAATTCCCAGACGCTTCGTGATTTCACATTTCATGACTTTGTGTCGTGCTCCATGCTCAAACCTCTGAGTCGGTAACTCACGATTTCTCAGATCAGGTGCCACATGTCCCCACTGGATTGGACGACCCATATGAATATCAACATTTCGGGACTCGGGAAATCTGCGCACTCCTTACTCAGTTTTCCCGAAATGACTTTCTCCATGGTTTGGATCTGGTGCCACGCATCCTGCTGGATCGGACGGCTCCTACTGATTTTGGGTTTCAGGGATTCAGATCTTGTGCCACGCTTCCAGCTAGATTGAACAAATCCTACTAATTTCGGGTTTCGGGGATTCATATCTTTTACAAACAACTTTAACAACGTTCCAAACTCCTGATTCCCGCGCTTATAATTTGTCGTTAATCTCTGAACTTCGAAATGAAATTTCCTCCGCCAAACTGAACTTGCTCACTTGTTTGATTCAAGTCCATATCAGACCACTCTAAGTGTTTCTCTTGTACTTATGGATGCCTCCTCTGTAAAAAATACTTGGATGATTGGCTGAGGGCTAGGGAAAGCAAAAGGATCGACAACAAAAGTGGAGAGGGAAGTGATCAAACTTAAAATAAAATATAAAATCTTAGGGCCGAGACTTCTTAGGTAAGACAATCAAGGAAAAATAGGTTGTCCAAATGGTTGAAGGCGAACAAAAGAGAAAATTCAAGCCGAAAGGAAAAACTTAAGCTAGGGCCTGTGCAAAGGAGAGAGATAGACAACATTACAGACATAGGTAGAAACCACAAACCCACAAGTACTCTGACGAGTTTATGTGATAACACCTCCTCTCCATTCCCTTAGGAGTCTCCTCACACTCCTGAGCATCCAACTATGTCATCTCATACTAGTTGAGACTCCTAGCAATACCATGTGTTACTGACATTAATCCTAAATCCAATATCCCCTTGGACTTACACACAAGTTTCCCCAACAACTTGTATAACCTCCCATGTCTGAAACTAAGCATTGATGTTGCGTCCAGGGTAGCTCCTGTTGAGACAAATATATAGTTTTATCTTACTCAAGCATTTTCGAATCTTTCTTGGCAAGATAATCATGAATATTACTCTATGTTTATAGCTTCAAAATGTATTTCCTAATCCACAAGTATTAATTACAAGGGCTTAGGATGATTTTTTAAATGAAAAGATTGTTGCAAAATATAACATTTTTATATAATTTTCTAATCATATATAGATTGCAAAAAGAAAATGTGGAGATCAAAAGCAAAAATAACCAAGTCACAGATTAACACAAATGAGACAGAATATAAATCACTTTATTTCATTCCAAGAAATCAAAAGTATACTTCTCTTACAAAAATCTCTGTGAGGGCATGGACCAAGGTCAAACTTAGAAATCCCCGATGAAAACCATACAAAAGGAATCTGGCAAGAAGTAAAAACTAATCTTTAAAATATGGATCAGCTTGCTACATACTGTTGCCCACTTGACTCTGCACAATATCCTTTATCAATCATGAAATTCAATTCATAAACAGACAAGTCTACACAGACTATCAAAGATAGATCAACACCTCTAAAACAAACATCTGAATGATATGTTTAAGCTTTGAACCTTGTTGTCTACAATAGGACCCTGTTGTCAAAAAGAGAATTAGGCCTTTAATGAATTGAATAATGAATGAAAACTGAACTATCTCAATAAAACTCAAGAGAAAACCTTAGTATGTTTTCTCCTTCTATTCTCCCATTGTTATTCCTTCTCATTTGGCTTTTATGCATTCCAAATTAGTTGAAGTAGTTCAACTACCTCATTTAGTTAAGCTAACTAAAACTTAAATAATATTTAGTTTAGGGGAAGTAATAATAATAATAATTAAAGGTCTTTTATTAAATAATAACTAAGTAGGTGGGACCCCTTGTGACTCCCTTTTATTTCTTAACAAATATAAACATAATTAGACAACCAATCATCACATACCTCCTTGTGGCTCCCATAATTATTTCCACAATTTGAAATTTAAATATAAAAAATATTTCAAATTATATCCAAAACATGTAAATATCCACAATATTCCAAAAAATAGTTTGTTGTCCAAAACTTTTTGCAATCCACTGTCCTCAATAAATCAATTATAACACATAAATCAAAATCCATATTTGCCACTTTGAGAGACAATTCTTCATTTGTCACTGATGTCCCCTTTGGACTTCCCATAAATAACCTTAGGTTGGGTGGAACCTTGAGGCTTGATCTCACTAATGACATGGGAGCAGTCGTCTCTCAAGTGAATACAAGAGGAAATTGACTTGGATGAGTCACTTGAAAGAGAGGAGGGAGCAACAACGACTTTATCTTTGTCATGCGCATGGTGAGCCTCAGTTTTGAGTCGATTGCTTGCATGGGAGGATTGTGCAGGTGAGTGTGCAGGGGAAATTTGAGCATTTGGGTTTACAGGTGGAGGAGGAGGAGGAGGTAATGACAAGTTTGGCCAGCCACGATGGTGGGAGACTGTTGGGTGAACAATCTCTTTCCATCCATCATTCTCGGGAACTTCAAGTTGCAAAGATACATGGGGAGGCTGTAACATCTCGCTCTGGCGCACTGAGAAAACTTATTATTTGAGGACACTTGCTCGCAAGTGATCTGGACTTTTCTGATGTTAAAACATTTA
>SNQJ01S0119204.1:11183-38570 GCA_010110895.2 Picea sitchensis
CTCAGCTCGGATTGGAGTGGTAGCTCAGCCTTGAAGGCGAGCTGAGAAGCTAGACTTATCTTCTGGATCTTATGTGGCCCCTTTGCGGCTCGGGGGGCTAAGGGGGAAGCAAAGTACCCCTAGCGAATGGCTGGGAGGTACCGGTGAGGTCTTGACGGTCGGCGAGCGGGAGCGACAAGGAGCGCGCGGACATCATTCGAGGCAGGCGACAAGGCAAGGTACGCTCTTCTATTGTAGAGTAGGATGCTTATTGTTGTATATGGATTCGATGATAGAATGATAGAACCCCTCACTGACGTTCTCATACTGTTGACAACCGCCCCTTTTTGTTTAGATTGGGTGTTTTGAGATGTACACAAGAAAATTTATTCATTAAATCTGTCATTGGGCGTTTGATGCAATGTCTGGTTTTAATACTTCTGTGATGTATTTGGTAATAGTCGTAAAAAACATTATCACTACTATTGTATTCTGTAATGATTGGGGAAGAAAATGATTATGGTTCGACGATGGCGATATGCATTCGTTGCAGAATGTTTGTCCTTGATTTCTTGATGACGACCTCTAGCCTTGCGCTCCTCTGTTCGCTGCAAATTTTTCTTGGGGTTTTCGGAGATTGATGTCCTACGTCTAATTGTTCTTCCTTGAATGTGCAAGGGCAAGCTCGCCCAGCAATTCCTTTCGGTTATAATCACCCAAGATCGTTGCCTTTATACCCTTGCTCACTTGGGATAGTGTTTACAGGGATAACGTTTTGGATGAATCTTAGCACCGTTAATTTGCTTAAACCAGCGTTTAGACACAGGACCACGAATCTAACACTGGGAATGCTTCCTTTACTAATCGAATTTTTGACTGTGTCTCCATGCCGGATAGACCGACAATGATTTAGATAAGTGGTAATTATTGGGTTAGCCTTTTTCTGAGTGATTTTGGTTAGCTGTCAGTTCTGGCATTCTCCCCCTCGGATCCCAACAGACCTTCGGTGATTTGAATAATTGAACCTCGATTTATCTATTCAACTGGCAGTTACAGCTAGATACCCTGCTACGAGTGGCTTTACCATTTCCTTCTGGTGCTATTGCACAACAATTTTTCCTTTATCTAAACGTTCGACATTGTAGAATCCGTTCGGTGCGAGGTCAGCTATCTGACGTCTTTAGCAAACCCTGTGTTGTGAAAGGGACAACATGCTGCCAATACTTGACCATGGTTTTATCAATACGCGCCGTAGGATGAGAGCAACAGATTGATTCTGGGCGTGACGCCCCATCTGTCTATTTCAACGAAGTTAACGGTGGGCTGACAGCACCATACAGTGGTAACAACGACCTGCCAATGATTAAAACGGCTAAATCTGAGCCGAGGGTGAACGCATGGATAGTTACTGCCCCTTTTTATTTTTAATCTTTTTCCCACCTATGGCTGCCTTACACTTAGGCGTGAGCTCTTCTGCTAAGTCGGCCTCCCATTAATACAATAATTACGAATTAAATCTTACCCAGAGAGTGCGGTCGTGAGATGTGTAGGGTGGGAGCGCGTCGGCAATTTAAAATTCTTGATTAATGAGTTGGCAGACACCCTTAAACCATGCCGGAATTTTTCAAAAAATCTGTGACAACATCCATTGGCCAGTGGTAGCAACACCCCATTTAAAGGAATCCCTTTTACTGCAAACTTCAATGTAAGGATTTTCTTTTAAAAAAAAAAATCGCACCCTCCTTAACTGGTATCTTTATTGATTTTGCGTGTCTTTGGACGAATGGCTCCAACGACGAAATTTTGTTCCTACCCAATTTTTTTAGATTTTCAGTTGATTGATCCTCGCGTCCTCAGCTCCTTGAAACCTATGGCATTTTAGTTCTCCCTACAATCTTTTTAAGACCTTGTAAGGATCCCTGACAGTCAGATTCAGGTTATCTGATTTCCTTAGCTCAACATTTCATTTCGAACTATTGCTTACCCCATAACCTACAATCTTTTTAGTTGGATAAAAGAATTGTCTCGATTTAAATCTTAGCGGGTGTGGTCTAATACTTGGGAGGGTTTAATAATTGCTTAGTGGGCACCGTCTTAAGTGGGCATTGCACTAACTTAAAAATTGATTATGGTTAGTATAAATCGGGCGTGGTTGACATAACCGGGATGCTCGTATATTTTTATTTTTATTTTTATTTCTGAACATGCTACGATTATCAAACTCGTTTTAATATCATAGTTGTCAAGTTGTTGCCTAGTTTACTTTAACAAAAGTTAGTCCCCCTTTTTATCTAATTACTAATTTCCTTCCTTTAAATCAAGTCCTTCTCTTATGTATGGTGGTGAACAACTAAGGTACATAACCCATCACAGGGTGGACCCTTATTGCACAAGAGTGGTTGATGGGACTGGTCGCTTTAGAAACTTGGTTTGGACATCCTCTTAAGTTTAGGAAATGGTTGAGTTTAAATGACTTGTTAACAACAATGAAATGCCTTTATTAAGGATAATAAATTATTATTATTATAGGTGGGACAAGGATTGGTTAAAGGAGAATGATAAAAGTTTACATGCATTTGTTTAAGTTATTTAAGGGTGAATGATAAAAGTTTACATGCAGTTTGTTTAAGTTAGTTAAAGGTGAATGATAAAAGTTTACATGCAATTGTTAAGTTAGTTAAAGGTGAATGATAAAAGTTTACATGCATTTTGCTTAAAGTTAGTTAAAGGTGAATGATAAAGGTGTTCATGCTTTTTGCTTAAGTTGGTTAAGGGTGAATGATAAAAGTTTATATGCATTATGTTTTATGTTAGTTAAGGGTGGATGTTAAAAATCTTATATGCCTTTTGTTTTGTTAGTTATTGGAGTATGATGAAGAGGCTTTTAATGGAAATTAAACTCTCTCAATGCAAAAGCTAGAAGGGGAGTATTATGAGTTGTAATTATTTTAGTCAGGTCTTTATTGAAAACTTCCAAGTTGAATAATTATAGTTATGGTTTTACAATGACTTGATGTATGGGGGACTACNGTTAACAACAATGAAATGCCTTTATTAAGGATAATAAATTATTATTATTATAGGTGGGACAAGGATTGGTTAAAGGAGAATGATAAAAGTTTACATGCATTTGTTTAAGTTATTTAAGGGTGAATGATAAAAGTTTACATGCAGTTTGTTTAAGTTAGTTAAAGGTGAATGATAAAAGTTTACATGCAATTGTTAAGTTAGTTAAAGGTGAATGATAAAAGTTTACATGCATTTTGCTTAAAGTTAGTTAAAGGTGAATGATAAAGGTGTTCATGCTTTTTGCTTAAGTTGGTTAAGGGTGAATGATAAAAGTTTATATGCATTATGTTTTATGTTAGTTAAGGGTGGATGTTAAAAATCTTATATGCCTTTTGTTTTGTTAGTTATTGGAGTATGATGAAGAGGCTTTTAATGGAAATTAAACTCTCTCAATGCAAAAGCTAGAAGGGGAGTATTATGAGTTGTAATTATTTTAGTCAGGTCTTTATTGAAAACTTCCAAGTTGAATAATTATAGTTATGGTTTTACAATGACTTGATGTATGGGGGACTACCTAAAAGGACCTGGAAGGTATATCACTTCACACGCCCTGGATTTTATTTTAATGAATGGTTGATTAAATAGCGCGCCTGGGATTTAAAAAGAGTTGTGCCTCAAGTTGGATACTGCTAGATAGTTTATGTATATCAGATGCCTTGCGCACTTGAATTTAAAGTTAATTGAAGAAATGTTTAAGTGTTTAGATTTTGGTTGCGCGCTTTGCACAATGTTGGATTTTGTTTGCTAATTCTCGCTCGCTTTTGAAGGATTTATGTTACCGGTGACGTTGATTTTGGTTGCTTTGGGCTGGTCTGATGATTGTCCTTAGCTTGGTAGGATTGTTGCTTGTGTCGGGAGGGATGTAGAAACCTCCATGTTCCTCAGAACAGTCGCCAGCCCTGAGACCTTAAATGGTTAAAATCGATGGGAACCTGGGCTTGAGCGTTGCTTATGTGTCTTGAAGGTCCTAACCTTTGCAGGGTAGGATGGATGGGAAGTCAGTCTTTTTATGGTCGATTGATAGTCGTTAAATGCTTGCAGTTACTTGTTGCGCGCCCTATGTCGTCTTATTGTGATCATCCTTGTTGCGTCTTGTTAGTTGTCAGGTGGCGACGTTGAGTCTAATGTGTTGTTTCCCTGGTACACACACGCACTCACAAAAAAAATAAAAAAATAAAAATAAAATTTCACTTGTTATAAGAGGTTGTCGGCGTAACGAGGGGGTCGTTATAGAGGCACAGAGATACCAGGAACATTTTGGGGATGGAAGGGAGGCCTCTTTGGTCGAGGCTGAACTATCCCTTTCCCAATCCAATTGAAAAGCCCATCTTGAAAAGAGTTGGTTCAGCTCCTGAGGATTGACATCGAAATGTATTGAGAATCTGGGCCTTCCAGGCCCTCTGTTCCAGTTACCTATGCCCCTATTGTTTCTGCCACGACAGCCTCTGTTGAATAAGCTCATCCTGTATGCAACAATTATTAGCAACTAGCTCTTCACAGACCATACATGACATTCTCTTTATATGAAACAAAGTTTGGCTCATAAATTAACATAAGATCCACTCAATCCAATCCATAAAATTTATCTACTAATTGCCAAATGAACAGGGGGTGAAATAGGGTTCATGGGATATCTGGGGGGATTGTAATAAATGAAAAAGTGATATCATGACGTGGAGTAATAACATGATTACTGCTTGACAATTCATTAAATAACTGACTGTGCAAACAACACTAAAATATATCGGCTTCCATCTATCTTCGTGTCATTTTTTTTATCACCATCATGCAAAGTTTTAATTTTATTTTAGTGAACAAGGCATGTAAAAATGAATTTGGGATTGTGAGGGGGTTATAATGAGCGAAAAAAGTGAGAAAATGAGAGGGAATAATACATATATTGTTCATAAAATAAATTAAATCAACCAACAATCATAAATCTATTTCAATTTCAATCCAAAAAACATCCACTTCCAAGACCAAAAACATTTAACTATTCCTCAATTGCATACAGATTGCTTGCTGTCTTTAATAAAGAAAAACAATTCAATTGCCCAAAATTCTTCAATTATGTCAATATGTGCATCCTATACAATAACTATGAAAATCATTTCCAATTCCAAAGTAACAACATAACCATTTGAGCCATAGTCCTGCATGCTCTAATGTTGATCTATTATTTTTAAAATAAACATAATATGCACGGTGATTCCAATTATCCATATCCAACGTTCAATTCTTGAAATTACATAATAATATACCCAAAATTAATCACCAACAGCCACATTTCCAGCACTGACTGACACAATCCACTGTCATCAAACAATAATCGAGCCTGATTTAATCACACACAGGTCATCGACAATGTAATTGACACAATCTTGATTCGACAACAACAATCAACCCAAAACATGTAGCCCTGAGATTGATATCTGTGTGCATTAACATGTACAAACTTCCCTTTAAAATAAATGATCCATAAAAGACAGAACCATATAATGCACGAAGAGAACAGAACCATTCGACACACATGTGTCTCTTTTAAACTTGACAGGGCCAATTCATGTTTGGTGAAACAATCACTCACACATGTGCCTTCAAAACTTTAAATAGAATCATGATCATGCTTGGATTTAACACAGTAATGAATGGAAAGATCACAATCGACCAAAAGGAAATCTCTTGGGTTGCAGGTAACCAATACCTTTTCCTTTTCAAAACAATTTCATCACAGAGAGGAAATATAGAGACTCGATCAAGAAATTTTCTGAAGTTAGAGAGCTCGTGCCTTTTATAATTACCACCATCATTAAACTGGTAAACCAAAATCTTGACAGAACCCAAAAGGTGCCCAAGGAAAAATAGAAGCAAGTCGGGCTCAAAAGAACCAAGTCGGGTTCTTGAGAATTTGATTAATCTTCAAAACACAGAGAGACTGAAATCCTTTTACCTCTTAAAATAAATTACCACCGAGAAGCAACCACAGGTAAAAGAGTATATCCTTGGAACAATAGAGGTCTCGTGTTTTATTTTAAAAGAAATCGCTACAGTCTTATAACCCCAAAATCTTGACATAGCCATAAATAAAATGCCTGAGTAGAAACAAAGCAATTCGAGCTCGACAACCCAGGCACACACAAATGCCTCGTAAAACTTTATTGCAGAGAGGAAACGAGGGTTGGTTTAAACAATGAAGAATACTCGAAAACATAGAGAGACCGTGTCTCTTCCCAACACCCAGGAGGACGATAACAATTGACAGTGAGGCTCACAAACATAACATTCAACCACTATAACAGAGATGAGAGAAGTGAGTGTTAAAACTCTTGTGAAAATAATGCCAGAGCACAACTTGTATCCATTCGATACATACACAAGCCTCCATTAAACATTCTGGTAAAAATAAGATTGGATTGTGGAATGCTTTCGATGATAATGACAGTAAAGAACAAGCCATACAAACAATAGCTTGGGGCTTATCCAAAAATAACCACATCACTGTCGAAAGTTGCATTGCAACCTGAATAAAGAATCACAACAACGACCGAGACAAAAAGGGGGTGACAACAACTGATACCCAGACTAGTGTTAAAACCCCACAACAATAAAACTCAGAGCTTGTTTCACTATTGTTATCATTTTCCACAGAGAATCATCATAAAAACTCAAGTTGGCCGAATTCATTCTTATCAATAACCAATGCGCAAACTTTATAAAGAAATAACACTCATTACTTTCCTTCAAAATGCCAACATTTCACAGTAATCACAGAGAACATCATAAACACAGTATTGACACTCAGTAGAAAACTCAAGAAAAACACAGATCCCATGCAATCCTGAGCCACAATTTGATTCATAATATAGAGAGACCATCATGGATGGAAAGAAAAGAGCCATACCTGTGAAAAAATGCTTCAATGACAAGTTGGTTTGAGTTTTCCCCTTCCAAAACCTGAAATTACAGAGCTTCCACAACTAACAGATCAAAATGAAACTATGGCTAGGGTGACAGGCTCAATGGTGGTTTGGAGTGACGTGCATTAAATGCACGTCGCTTCCTCACCTGGCCCTATTCAATTTCATGTACAAGCCAACCCATTAACATAACATCAACCATTAAATTCAAACCATATCTAATCTATAATTCAATGCCATATCCTTTGTATAGTGCACCACCCGAAACATGTCATAACTTCAATAATAATCATATGTTAACATTACCATATGCGCTTCCCATATAATTCTTTAAACAAAATCGCATGATCCTTTAACCCAACACATAGTATAGCAGCTAGGTCCATCATTCACATTTGTCACTATTACACATATACATTCAAGTTTTATATGTAATCATTTTTCCATAGCTTTAGGACTTATCCATATTTTTTCATTTTGTTTTGAGCTAGCTCCCATATCATTTTATTATCTTTTGCATAAATCATGTATAGATTATTAATCAACGTTATAACATAACATAACATAGCACCTGTAAAACAACATAATCCTCATACCCATAGCATTGCCTTGTATTGCAAGTGAGTATCAACAACATTTAGCAACAATGCATCAACCAACCATTTGTCATATCAAATGAAACCAAGAATGCGTCATCAACTGTATAGGACTGTGTAGGAAACCTCATAACAACATCAACATATAAGCGTAACACATCTATCTTTGCACCTCTAGTCTACAAGGAGGTCCCACCTACTAGTTAAATATTATTATCATAAATAAATAATAGAGCTTAACAATACTTTGTGAGCAGAATTCATCATTGCGATTTTAATCGTCAACAACTCCCTCTGGATATATGCGCACATGTCCATGCTGGAACATTACTCCATATCCCTCATCCTCCAAAGCCGATACTGAGAGAAAGATTACCTTCAACTCTGGAACAAACAACATCCGTGCCACTTTCAGATATCCTCTTGACTCTAGTTGGAATCTCACACATCTAACCCCCTTCACTACATGTATGTTACTAGACCTACAATCCACATGACATCCTGCGTCTATCTCTAAAACACTCAGGAACAAATACCTTATTCCTATCATATGGCGAGATGAGCCATTGTCCACAACCCATGCTCCAATGTCCCCAAAATCAAAATTTTGACTTCTCAGTCTTACTGCATGTTGCACGAGACCGCTGCCAGCTACCCGAATTTGTTTTCCATTGCCTGGAGCTGCTCGCAAAGCCTTTATGGGCAATGATCAACATCTCAACCTGTTGTCCAAGCTGTCTGGCCGCTGCCTCGGGATTATGTTAATTTCCTGGGGCACCTTCCTACTGCCCAGGCCTTCTTGGGCTACCTGGTGTTTCCTCCATCTTCAATTATCACTCTGTCAGTTCTCCTAGTGCTTAACAATCGACTTCTTACCTTCAACGGCCTCCTTTACCTCTGTTAGCTCACGATCCGACCTCCTGTCGTCTGAATTTTCTTCCACTAGTTCTGCTACCAACCGACAACTTGCTTGGCGGTTATGCTTACCTACAACCTCCTCTGCTACTACCCAGCCGTCAAAATATTCACCTCCATTGCCCCTACATTGTCACTTAGCATTTATCTCTCCACCATCGGCCTGAAGCTCCAAATGGCATCACCGTATCTTCCTCAGCTCCGCGCGGGATCTACCCCTCATCCAATGGGTAGGTGCCAACAGCTACAATGGCTATCCTGGTGGTGGCTTCCCAGCCCAGCCTGCGTGACCAGGGCACCCTTCTACAGTTGTTTACCTCTCGGTATTTACTCAACCGATAGCTTACTTTTCCCGCGACCTGATCCTTCACTAGTCAGTTGTCTCTTTAATCGACGACTACGGTGCTCTACACCTACACCATTACTCGACGTCTCTTCTAATGTCGACGCTCAGCTTCCACGCTCGTCGTCTTTCTTTTGTTGCATCTGCCACGAAATGATCCATAATTTGGCCACAACTCATGATCCACAACCTCACACCTTCGAATCCTCTGCAACTTCCATGTCTACAAATCGATGACCAATCTCTTCTCCACGACCACAACCCGAATGATATGCCTACAGTCATGCAATTGTACGACATACGACCCATACAACAGTGGTTGTATGCTTTACGACTACTGTAAAACCTTATTTTTTTTAATTTTGATTTTTACCCCACAGCTTATAATTTTTTTTTACATGGATTTTACATTTACCCACAACTAACCCCGTAACCTGCTAAAATTTTCTCGTTGTTATAATATCATCCTGTGCAAACCCGGATTCTGTCAGAGACGTGGCTCTAATACCATGTTAATTTCGCTAACCTAGCACCATGACAATTAACTCAAAAATAAAATTATTTTATTCATTAACTGCACAACTAGGTTTTAACCAAAATCTATGAAAGCATTAAACAAGAAACCCATCATACATTGCAAAAGATGTTCGGGTAAACACCCTTTGAAAAACCCTTGCGGGAAAACTAGATTTCTTTTATTAATCTTGGGCACCCTTCCTGGGATAATGGCCCTTTAGATGATTACAAAGTAGCGATAGCCTACCCCACTTGACTACTATCTCCCTCGCTACCCCCTTGCACCTTTCCTTAGCCCTTCCCACTCACACTTGGATGAAATCTCTTCACCTGCTCAATGAGATATCCTCGCTCTCTCTCAGTGTGTGTCTCTCACTCCCCTTAGATCTGTTTTTATAATCCCTTAATGACCAAATCCCTAACCCTAAGATGTCAATGGTCAAGATTAGATCTTGCCCTCCCAAGACTGACGATTGTGACTTAATATCTCGTTGAGATGACTTAAATCAATTAAGTCACTCAAATTTATAAAAATGTCACTTTAGTCATTAAATAAAATCCACATTAACTTTTTAAATGCAATTATAAATTTAAAGATCTAGAGAGCGTCGCTCAGACACCTCCACATGCTAGGCATTGTTAATGCGGAAGTATCTTTCCGAGATAACCCAAAAACTAACAAAATATGACAACTTACAACAATATTTAAAGTTATAAGAGCATAAATAAAACAACCCTTGAAACAAGTTAAGCATGCAATAAACTAGGGATGAAAATGCAAGATAAACTAGGGTTTTGATAACAATTACTTGTTGAAAAGTGACTGACATATAAAAACCCTAAAGGATGCAAGATGTCCAGCCCTAAAGGGCTTAAAATCAAATCAACAATAGAATAAATGATGTCAAGATGCATCTCAAGGTTAAAGATGCCAATAAAAACCCTAGATGTCAATCTTAATGATAACTGAAAATTAAAGTAAATTGCCACAAACCCTAATCTAACCATATATCAACAAGAGCTAAGGTGAATTTAGGGTTTAAAACTTATTACAATGGAGAAATACCAGTATCGTTCAATCCTCTTGGGAATATGGAGTCAATATTATGAACTTTCTTGGAGATGAAGTTGAAAGAAGAACTTAAGGATAAAACCCTAGAGGATTCCACTACAAACGCTAGGTATCTATCCTTTAGAAAGGTAATTAGGGTAGTCCACTTCAAACCCTAAGGATCCATCCTATGTCTTTTGGCAACCTTTAGTAGATGAGATCAATGTGGATCTTGGATTAAACGCTAGGGTAGTCCACTACAAACCCTAAAGAACTATCTTATATGAAAATAACTAGGGTAGTCCAATACAAACCCTAGTTAATTAGCCTATGTCCTTTAACAAGCTTTCAACAAATGATATCAAGGGAAGGTTGTCCACTACAAACTTTCCTAGGGTTTCAAGATAGAATTTATTCAAGTGAAATAGAAGGTAGCATGCACTATCATCACTTTATAAACACATTTACACTTAACACATCCAAGAAATAAACCAACAAAGATTTAGAAAGAACACTTACTAAGTAAATCAAAGCTCATCCATGAAACTCTAAGCACAAAAATCATCCATCAAACTTGAAAAGAATCCAAAGATCATCTCTCTAAGTGATAAAAATACGAAGCAAGAAAATAATCAAGAAGATCAAGAACTCATAATATGCCAATTTGGGTCTTTTGGATGGATATTGGATGATGGTGGTTCGACAACGAATCACTTGGTTTATTACTCATAGGATTTTATGGATATAGGGTTCGAATGCCTTTCGAAACTTTTTTTTGTCAACTTGATTCTTGACATTTTTTTTAGTGTGTCGATTTGTGAGAGTAGTTTGTGAACTTATTTGTTCACTTTATAGTCTTCATACTTTATAGGGATGATCTTCAGATCTAGTAGAGGTCGGTTGTTCCTTATTCATTTGTGCTTGGCGCATTCAGGATTGTTAGACATTTTCATGATTTGGGATGTGTTGGACGTAGGCAATTCACTTCTCAGCAGGGTTTGCTCTCATCATTTTTTAGTTCACTTCAGTGAACACCTACATGTTGTCTAGCTCATTTGTTGCATAGTGAGTTTTCTAGACTTGGTTTCAACATCCATTTTTGGCAGTTTTTCTGGCAGATCTTCATCAACACTCCTGATATTTCAAACCATGAGTTACATGTTGAAGACTTATCATCTCTTGCACTATTCCTTCTTGTTGAGATGATACATTTGTACATACTTAAGATTAAGGAGGGGTTCATTAGAAATATTGTATTACTCTTAATGTCCTAAAACACTTTATGTTTACTTGAGGATTTAGTTGTTATACTTGGTAAATGTACATTTAGTAATGTGTACCGTTATTGGTGGTTACCTATTTATGTACTATATATATGTACATTATGTTAATGAAATGGTGCTCATATCCTTTTGCAAATTTGTAAGGGAGTTATAGGGGTAACACTTGTATTGTTTTCTTAGAATTTCAAAGTTATAAGGTTGAAAAAATTGTATGTGGTTAGAAGAGAGTTTTCTACATTCTAATTGATTTTATTAGGAGTTATAAGGTGTTTCAAAAGTCATATGTAGTATGTTAAAAATTTATATTGTGGATGCAATTGGAGTAATAAGGATTATTATGAAGATTTTGAAAAAGGGAATCACCTTTTAATGGAGTATTAAGTGAGTGTTGTATGCTCACGAGAAGCACCAACATCATGCTACTTAATAAATTGATTTTTTATCTCAAGCCCTAGACCTGCCTGAAATTGAATAAGGGGGTGTTAGGAGATTTGTATGTGTGTCATATTGACTTTTGGTGAGTTTTGTTTTCTCTTGTTCGCACACATCACATACACATACAATACCATAAAAAATATTTGTTTGCAAGAAAGGATATCAATTAAATGAAAACAAGGTCAAACAAAAATATAAAAGTGTATAAGCAATCTCATCTCAAGAGGGAAAACAAACTATATCAACAACTTCTACCATAGGTACCCGCTTGAAATTGAATAATGGGGTTCAAAACAGGTCATACAAGTTTGCAAAAGTTTTCTTGCATATTCCATTCACATCATAATGTCTAGGATTGAAGATTTTTTTTTCTCTACTACACAAATTAATCAACTTTGTTTCTACATCTACAGTTTCAATAAACAAATGCACTCTCACTATTGTGCTTACATGCTTACAAGTCATGCAAAGAAAGGTTGATATGCTTAGAATTCACAACAAATTGTTATATGATGAATTGAGTCTCCTCTGGCATCAACATTATGATTTCATACTTCTTAAACATAATCCATTGTTTGGATTACCTATTGACAGCGAACAAGAGGGCATTGAATATGTTTTATTTATGAATCAAATCAAGGACTTTGATGTAAATGTTAAATCAGATGAAGATGAATTATATGGAGACACTAGGATAAGAGATGATGACACTAAGGTGAATAATGAACTTAATAAAAATGAGGATAAGTTGAATGAAGTACTTGAAAGGATAGATAAATACGTGGATAAATTTGAGGATGCAACTAAAATTGTCAAGCCTTGGGAATAATTAGAGCTAAAAAGGAATTGATATGGCTTAGGATATGAAAAGGTTGATGATGACTATTAGCACATATGATGAACTCTAATTTTCAGTGCCATCACACCATCAAGAAATTCTAAAGGGTTGTTTTCAAAAGGAGGGTTTATCATTTTATATCTTCTTTTCCTTTAGTAAAGAAGGTGTTGTAGACTGGTTCATCTCGCTGCAAATTGTAACTGGCGTTGCAGACTGTTTCATTGCAAACTCTCTGAAGAGGTCAATGGTGGAAGATTAAAGGGTTGATAGGCTTGGTTATCTATAGTAGGGAGTGGGATTTGATGTCATGTACTTGTTTCAAGTTTTACCTAAAATCCTATTGTCAAAACCCTACTCGCAACAAACCCCGGTTGTTGCAAACTCCAAATTCACTGCAAATTGTGCTAAAAATCCCTTGTTTTACACATTTGCTAAAAACCAAGTTGACCTTGATTTCACTCAGGTTTCAAAAACATCACCTTAATCAACATCATATTCCTCTCCTTACCTATGAAATTGCAAATCTTTTTGATGAAACCCTAGACTAAAAATTCGTTGCTACAAATTGTCAATTTGTTGCAAATTGAGAAATTGCACTGCAAACCCTCTGTTTTACACAGTCCCTGGGACATTTGTCTATTGGAGGTTTCTTTCAGTTTTAGTTTGTTATATTTACCTCCATTTCTCAGTTTCAGTCTCTTTCAATTTATGCACTGTTTCTTTAAGCACAAACCATTTTTCCAGCAAACCCTTATTCTTATAAATCAAGCAACAAAACCTAAATTGTCAAGTTTCCATCACTTACTCTGGTAGCAGTTGTTATCAGAGGGCGGTTTTGCTTTAGTTTTCATGGATACTCACCAAAGGAAGAAGTGAAACCATTAAAAGAGTAGATGTGCCACCTTTTTTTTTGCAGCAATATATCAATTTTGCCATGGTTCCTCATATATGTTGGTTCACAACTCTAAAGAACATTTTTGTCTTATTATGTTCATGATTTTGTTCACTTATTTTTTTTGGGAGTCATCATGCATGTCTCAGAGATTCTAAAAGGAATCAACATAGATTTGAAACTTATCTCCATGTTTTTGACATCAATTGTAGTGATCAGAAAAAAAAATGACACCTACATGAAACTTCGCAGCGCATTTTGCAGAGGCGTTGCAAACAACTAAATTGAAACAATTTACAACAAATTAGTACACAACAGAATCACATTTTCATCATAACTTTTAAATTTCAATATGGGTTCTTCTAAAACATTTTGTGGAGATGAACATAATATCATTGACTTGTTGACCAAAAATCATCTCGACCCAATTCATCATTTGGGAGAAAATTAAAAAAAATCACCTATAGGAAGGTTTGCAGTGAATCTTGAAATTGCGCTGCAAATTCTAACAGTCTATTAAATATGAGTTGTAGGAGGGTCGCCACCTGTCTGAGGGGGTTCAAATGGTTTCCTAGGAGGTAGTTGGACATAAGGGAAATGTGTTCTATCACCATATCAAGTAGCATGACCTGTTTCAAAATACATTTATCACAATAGACAAGATAACAAAAAAATAGGAGTTGGGTGGATTTTTTGTCTAACCTTGTTGTAACAACTCATAGAGAAAAGGGAATCCAATGCAACCCCTTGGGATTCAATCTCTTTAGAGTAGGAAGGAATGATATATATATATATATATATAAGTTGTTTTGTTGATGAAAGGGTTGATTTCATTATCCAAGAGATGGGAGATCTTGAGGAGCAGTTTAGCTACTTATTTGTAAGCGTGAGGGCCTGCTTGTAATCACATTTTATGCCATTAAAGATTCATGAGAATTGTTTATCAGATTGCATTTTTTTTTTCCATTTTTTTTTTCATCCTCTTGCTTACATATATTGCAGGTATTGAAGATCAATGGTTTTTCATGGGTAGGAGAATTCATGAGCTGCAAAGGATTTGCAATGATTGCCTCCTTTCATGATTTTTTTTCAAGTATTCTTTTAATTCCTTTTGTAGAGAGGATCATTGCTTGATGAATATTCTGCTTAGTGTCATCTACTCCATTATTTTGTTCATCATTATATAGCCCTTTTGTCTGGTATGCAACTTGATTTCCTTTGATCTGTAGGGTGTTTATGACTCCATGCTTAATGGAATGTCTCTGCAGACAATATGTTGCCCTCTTTCTTGTTGATCCACCAACCCTAAATTGATTTAATTATTCAAATTATAATGGGTATTAGGCTTACACCTATAGCAATATAGGTGTGAATTCTAGTGCTAACAATGACTCTCTTCATATTCCATATTATTTCAAACCTATTACATTTATGAGCGATGGTTTTTTGGATGATGTTAAGAAACATGTGCAGGATGTTGATGCAATGAGAGATGATCAGGATGATGACGACGATGTGAATGTTGATGCAATTAAGGATGATCATGAGGTTGATGTAGTTGTTGAAAATGTTGTTATAGGTATTATGGATTTGTATGATCATAATGATCAGTAGGACGAAGAACCCATACAGTGCCAACACTTTCATCGGTTTGTACATGATGAGTCAAATTGCTTTGATATTCACCCATGCAATTTTTGTAGGAAAACTAATCACCTCTTATTAAGGTGTCAAAAGAGCAATAAAATTCAACAAAAACATATACATTTTGAAAGATTAGGAAGTTGGTGTTGGATTTTAGAAGGTAAGCTATTGGAGCACTCTTATCGACAGGTTCATGCACAATTTCAGCCATGTTTACGAGGACATTTTGATTACCCCTTTTCACTTTTAGAGTTGGTATATACGATGATACATAATTCTCACCTTTACATTAACGGGGGGGGGGGCTTAGTGATAATATGTCAAACTTCAAGTTTCAAAATTTACCTTGATGTTTCATAATTCATTCAAGATGATGTTTTTGAGGATGATAATGATTGATTCAGGATACATGATTAGGAATCAATGGTTTTGACATTGATCATTTCTAGGATTGATTTTGCATATGGACGATGGATTTAGGATTGCAGATGCATTTATTCAGGATGATTAAATTTTATACATGATGATGGATTTGTGCTAATTTATATCTATTTCAATAAATTTTATATTGAAATAATTGTTGGTTTGAATTAGCTTGCATAGAAGATCCTTAAGAAAAACTTGCATAGAAGGAATGGTTCAAATAGTTCAAATGAATTCTTTTTAAAGACGTGGTCATGAGTTAAAAACCTATTGATAAGATGCACAAAACCTATTGATAAATATGCAAAACATTTTTTTTTGTGTGTTGTCAAAGATTTAGAGAAGGATTATATAATTATGTTTATGATATGGTCTTTATATCCTTTTGAAATTTTGTAAGGGAGTTCTAGGGGTAACACTTGTATTATTTTATTAGAATTTTAGAGTTATAGGGTTAAAAATTTTGTATGGAGTTAGAAGGGAGTTTCTCCATTATAATTGATTGTATTAGTATTTATAAGGTGTTTGAAAAGTCATATGTAATATTTTGAACATTTATATTGTTGATGTAATTGAAGTAATAAGGATTCTTGGGAAGATTTTGACAAAGGGAGTCATGTTTTAATGGAGTGATAAGTGGGCATTGTATGCTCACGAGAAGCACCAACATCATGCTACTTAATAAATTGATTTTTTGTCTCACATCCTAGACTCTACTGAAATTGACTAAGGGGGTCTTAGGCTCTTTGTGTGAGCCTTAGTCATTATTGGTGTTTTTTTGTCATGGTGATTTCATTTCATTATCTTGCATTTTTTGGAACTCATATGCAACAAAGGCAATAAAACAAATCCACTCATGTAAATAAGGCCACAAATATAAAATACACAAGAAATATCATCTCAAGAAGGAAAACAAACATACATCCACATATTTTATAGTAGGTCTCTTGCACTTGTAGTTTGTAATGCCAACAAAATAGGTTTCTTGCACTTATAAATTGTAAAGTTTTTTGTGCAAGAATTTGGATTATTTTTTCTTATTTTGGCGAAATTGTATGGTATTTTTTTCAAGACACCATTTTGTTGTGTCCATTATACGACCCACTTAAAATTGAATAAAGGGGTTCAAACAGGAGTTCGAATTTGTGTACATAAAACCCACATGAAATTGAATAAGGGGATTTTCAAAATAGGTCATACAAGTTTGCAAAAGTTTTCTTGCATATTTTGCACACTTCATAAATGGATAGGATTGAAGCAATGCTTACTCTTCTGCACACATTAATCAAATCCACTTCTGAATCTATAGTTTCAATGGAAAAAAACACTCTCATTACAGTGTTCACCTACTTACAAGTCATGAATAGGAAGGTTGCTATGTTTAAAATTTAAAACACATTGTTATCTGATGAATTTCGTCCTCTTTGATATCAACATTGTAATCTCATACTTCTTCAACATAATCCATTGTTTGGATTACCTATTGACGGTGAACAAGAGGGCCTTGAGCATGTTCCAACTATGTCTCAAATATGGGAATTTGATGCAAATGTTAAACCTGATGAAGATGAATTACATGACGACACAAGGATAAGATATGATGACACTAAGGAGAATAATGAACTTAAGAGAAATGGCGATGAGTTGGATAAATTCACTGAAAAGACAGAGAATGACATCATGAAAAATATAACTAAGGAAAAACTTAAGGATGATGTAGCTAAAAATATTAGAACTTAGGAAGAATTGTTGCTAAAAAGGAATCAATATGGCTTAGGATATGAAAAGGATGTTGACCACCTTTTTCATATTCCTAATTATTGCACATCAATTACATTTGTGAGCGGTGTTTTTTTACATCATGATAAGGAGCATTTGTCGAATGTTGAATAGGTACATGATGTTGCTACAATTAGAGATGATCAAGATGGCGATGACGATGCAGATGTTGATGCAGTTAAGCATGATCATGATGATGATGTAGTTGTTGAGGATGTTGTTGTTTCTACTGGTATTGCGGATTTTTATGATCATGATGATCAGTTGGACGAAGAACCCATACAATGCCAACATTGTCACTGAATTGGCCATGATGATTCAAAGTGTTTTGATCTTCACCCATGTATTTTTTGTGGGAAGACCAATCACCTCTCAGAAAGGTGTTAGAAGAGCAATAAAATTCAGCAGAAACATATACATTTTGAATGGTTAGGGAATTGGCATTGGAGTTTAGAAGCCAAGCTATTGGAGCCATATTATAGTCGGGTTCATACATAGGTTAAACCATGTTTACAAGGAGAAATTTCTATAGTGGTTGGTTATGAGTGCTTTGGATTTGATGATTTGAGGGAAAGATCGGGGCCCACTTGAGTTTTGTCTTTTAAGTTGAAGATCAAGTCTTTCAACTCCACTCAAACATTTTGATTACCCTTTTCACTTTTAGGGGGGATATATCTGATGATACATACTTATCACCTTTCAGTTGGCAGGGGGGAACTTAGTGACCATATGTCAAACTTCATGTTTCAAAGTCTACCTTGATGGTTTGCAATTCATTTAGTATGATATTTTTTTAGAATGATGGTGATTGATTTAGGATACATGATACATAATTGATGGTTTTGACATCAATCATTTTTGGGATTGATTTTGCAAATGGATGATGGATTCATGATTGTGGATGCATTTATTCAAGATAACTGTATTTTATACTTGATGATGAATTTGATGATTTGGATTTGGATTGGTTAGTTTGAACTTCAGAGGACTTTTGCCGAGACCTTTCAGCACTTGGTAATTTTGACAGATTTGGGATTTTGATGGATATTGGATGGATGGATGACTTGCCAAATTTTTACTTTTGATGGATTCCAGTCACCTTGTGAATTTGATAGTGGTTTTAAAGTTCGACATTTTGTTTGTTAATTCATATTTGCAATAGTACCAACGATTCACCCAGTTTAATACACACGAGATTTTTATGGACAAAGAATCTTATGGATACATGGTTCATATGCCTTTCGTCTTTATTTTGGTAGCTAGATTACTGACTGTTTTTTTTAGTGTCAATTTTTTAGAGTAGTTTGTGAACTTATTTGTTCACTTAATAGTCTTTTGAATTTAAAGGGATAATCTTCGTATCTAGAAAAGGGAGTAGTTTGTGAACTTATTTTTTCACCTCTTAATAGTCTTTTGAATTCTAGTACAATTCCCTGACTGCTGGAGAATTGTTTTTTTTTTTCAATGAAATAGTGTAGAAAATCATCCCTACGCCATTCCTTCAACAACAGAGTTGTAGCATAGACATTCAAATTTTTGTGCTATATTTTGATATAATATACACATTGATCTAGGCACACCTACCATTCAATGTTCTGCATATACTCACATTCTCTTCAATAAGACTAGCCACCATCAATTTCTATAGGGAGAAGCTTGTTGCACAATATTCTCCAATAATAGAAGATAGCGATGGTTGTGTTTTTATGTTGAATAGCTCCACATTGCGATCAACATTATCAATTTCATTCCATAAACAATTTCACCACGAACGTTATACACTCTGTAAAATAAAGATGCAATCTTGTATAGACTATGATTTGTGAATCAAATTTTCAACTGGCACATGGGCTATTGATTGTTTATTTTAACTCAAAACCTATGGCACATCATGTTGATTGAAATACCTTCACAGATACAGTTACTTCACCAAACTAATCCATGGGTAAGATAATTATAACCATTAAAACTATTACAAAGCCTCACTTAACCTAATGAAATCATTTTGTGCATAAATTAGTTGGGACCGAGCAACTAACGTTTCTATTAATGGTGTACAATTTGCAAAAGATGTTGAATAATTACTACTTGTCCGCAGTGTAATTTCTTCCTAGATACATATGAAGTTTATATGTTTCCATAGATGGTATATGTTGAACATATCATATGGGTCAATCTCTTTAGATGGATTTCAATCATGCTTTTCAAGCATCCACACATGTAATATCATCAACATTACCATATCGCTTTTATACATTCCAGAGAAATCAAACAAGTTAATATGACACTAGTTGGTTTTAATATGCTTCTCATACTTTTTCATATTAATCTTTGGCACGATCTTTATTATTATCGACTGTGAAGAATCTTTACAAATTAGGCATTCTCCAAAAGATATATTTTATTGAAACAAGCTTACATATTTACTAGAATTTGATCTCATTGTCTCTCTTTCCAAAGATAAATCAAATGAACTCAATCACCGACACATATTGCTCCTTATTGATATCGCTTCAAGGTTATTGGCCAACGACACTTTATCTTCATCAATATACCAACGATGTTAATAATGTGAATATATAATGCATCTTCATCCATAAATTCAATAATACGTACTTCAACCCATCATATCATAAATTTGGCATCCGGTCTTCTAGGTGTGCTCTAATAAACTATTCAATCACCATAGCAATCACACCAAACCTGTGCTATGATACCACATGATAAAAATATAGATAAATTTTAGGATGCAACTAAAATTTTCAATATTTGGGAAGAATTGGAGCTAAAAGGGAATCAATATGGATTAGTATATGAAAAGGATGATGACAACCTTTTCCATATTTTGAATTATTGTAAACCTATTACATTTGTGAGCGATGGCTTTTTGGATGATGTTAAGGAACAAGTGTAGGGTGTTGAGTAGGTACATGATGTTGATGTAATTAGAGATGATCAGGATGATGGTGATGATGCAAATGTTGATGTAGTTAAGGATGATTAAGATGTTGATGTAGTTGTTGCAAATTCTACTACAGGTATTGTGGATTTGTATGATCAGTTGGATGACGAACCCATACAGTGCCAACATTGTCACCAATTTGGACATGATGAGTCAAATGTATCAAAACAGAAACAACAACTAGTGAAAAAGCTAATAAGTTTTCAACCTGTAACTCATGGTCTAAAATATTATGAGTGTCAATGAAGATCTACCTGAAAAATCACCAAACCTATATGTCAAAACTGAGTCTAGAAAACTCATTATATAACAAATAAGCTAGACAACTTGTAGGTGTTCACTGAAGTGAACCCAAAACTGATGAAAGAAAAACCTCGATGTGAAGTGAATTGGATACATGTACAACACACCCCAAATCCTAAAGATTCCTAACAATCATGAATGCGCGAAGCACAAATGTAGAAAAAATAATTGACCTCTACTAGATCTGAATATCATCCATGTAAAGTATGAAAACTATAAAGTGAACAAATAAGTTCACAAAATGCTCTCAGAAATCGAAACACCAAAAAACAAACTATCAAGAATCCAACTGACAAAAAAAAGTGTCGAAAGGCATATGAACCTTGTATCCATAAAATCTTGTGAGTAGTAAAACAGGTGAATCATTGTCAAACCACCATCATTGAATATCCATCCAAAAAACTTGAATCCATCATAAATTCCAAGTGTTGCACTGTCTCGGTGAAAAACCTTTGAAGGTCAAACTGACCAATCCAAATCCAAATCATCAAATCCATCATCAAGTATAAAATATAATCATATTGAATAAATGCATCCGCAATCCCGAATCCATCGTCCATTTGAAAAATCAATCCCATTAATGATTGATGTCAAAACCATCGATTATGTGTCTTGTATCTTGAATCAATCATCATCATCCTCAAAAACATCATCATGAATGAAATGTAAACCATCAATGTAGATTTTGAAACTTGAAGTTTGACATATCATCACTAAGTTCCCCACTGTCAACTGAAAGGAGAGAAATATGTATCATCAGATATACCCCATTAAAATTGAAAAGGGGTAATCAAAATGTCTTTGAGCGAAGTTGAAAGACTCGATTTTCAACTTAAAAGACAAAACTCAAGTGGGCTCTGATATTTCCCTCAAATCATCAAATCTAAAGCACTCATAACCATCCACTGTATAAATTGCTCCTTGTAAACATGGTTGAACCTGTGTATGAACCCGTCGATAAGACCGCTCCAATAGCTTGGATTCTAAACTCTAATGCCAATCCCCTGACCATTCAAAATGTATGTGTTTACGCTGAATTTTCTTACTCTTCTAACACCTTTCTGAGAGGTGATTTGTCTTCCCACAAAAACTCCATGGGTGAAGGTCAAAACAATTTGACTCGTCATAGCCAAGTCGGTGACAATGTTGGCACTATATGAGTTCTTCATCCAACTTATCATTATGATCATACAAATCTTCAATACATGTAGAAACATTTTCCGCAACTACATCAACATCCTGATCATCCTTAATTGCATCAATATTCACCTTGTCATCATCAACTTGATCATCTCTAATTGCATCAACATCTTGTACCTATTCAATATTTTGCACTTGTTCCTTAACATTGTCCAAAAAAACACCACTCACAAATGTAATAGGTTTGCAATAATATGTAAAATGAAAAAGGTTGTAATCAAGATTTTCATATCCTAAGCCATATTGATTCCTTTTTAGCTCCAATTCTTTCCAAGGTTTAACAATTTTGGTTGCATCATCCTTAAGCTTATCCTTAGTTGTATATGTCATGATGTCATTCTCTGTATTTTCAGTGACTATATTCAACTCATTTCCATTTATCTTAAGTTCATAATTCTCCTCAGTGTCATCATATCTTATCCTAGTGTCTCCATGTAATTCATCTTCATAAAGTTTAACATTTGCATCAAATTCCCGGATTTGAGGCATAGTTGGAACATGCTCAAGGCCCTCTTGTTCACTGCCAATAGGTAATCCATACAATGGATTATGATAAAGAAGTATGAAATCAAAATGTTGATGTCGGAGGAGACTCAATTAATTAGATAACAATTTGTTGTGAATTTTAAACATATCAACCTTTTTGTGCATGAATTGTAAGCAAGTAAGCATTGTAGTGAGAGTGAGTTTGTTTATCGAAACTGTAGATGTGGAAGTGGAGTTGATTCATGTGTGGAGTAGAGAAAACATTTATTCAATCCTAGTCATTATGATGTGAATGGAATATGAAAGAAAACTTTTTCAAACTTGAATGACCTCTTTTGAACCCCCTTATTCAATTTCAGGCGCGTACTTGTTGTAGAAGATGTTGATGTAGTTTGTTTTCCTTCATGAGATGAGATTGCCTATGCACTTTTATATTTTTGTTTGACCTTATTTGCCTTTAATTGGTTTCCTTTGTTGCAAATGAATGGTTTTTGTGTTGTTATATGTGTATGTGATGTTTGCATACAAGAGAAAAAAAAACTCATCAAATGTCAATATGACACATACAAATCCCCTAAGACTCCCTTATTCAATTTTTGGCGGGTCTAGGACTTGAGACAAAAAAACAATTTATTAAGTAGCATGATGTTGGTGCTTCTCGTGAGCATAGAACGCCCACTTATCACTCTGTTAAAAGGCGACTCCCTTTGTCAAAATATTTGTACAAATCCTTATTACTCCAATTACATCAACAATATAAATTTTCAAAATATTACATATGAATTTTCAAACACCTTATAACTCCTAATACAATCAATTAGATTGGAGAAATTTCCCTTCTAGCTCCATACAAAATTTTCAACCTTGTAACTCCAAAATTCCAAGAAAACAATACAAGTGTTACCCTTATAACTCCCTTATAATTTTTCAAAAGGATATGAGCACCATATCATAAACATAATTATATAATCCTTCTCTAATTCTTTAACAACACATAAACAAAAGTTTTGTACATATTTATCAATAGGTTTTGAACCCATGACCACTACTTTAGAAAGATTTCATTTGAACCATTCCTTCGATGCAAACTTTTCTTAAGGATATTTTATGCAATCTAATTTAAACCAATTGTTCTTTCAATATGGAAGTTATTGAAATAGCTATAAATTAGTGCAAACTTGTCGAAGAATTTTACCAATAACTCGTGCACCTTGTTTCTTCATTTCCTTTATTTATGTCTGTTATTGCACAATTTGTAGGTTGGGCAAAGCTTGACCCAAACCACAATATGGTGAAAACTAAGAGAATGCCTACTCACTATCACCTCAAATAGGTATTCCCATCACTTTAGAGTTGAGGTGATCACCTCAAGAGGGGAATCATGGGTGACCCTAAGGGAAAATGACACGAAAAGTGAGATTATGAGATGAATGCCCCTATAGGTCATGTTGCTATGTGTAATATGGCTTTGATGGCACGTCTCAGAAGTGGTTTAGGGTTTCCAAGTCTTTGGGTACCTGCGGAAAGTATTTGTATCTGCCCGAGACACAAGAAAATCCAAGTATGCACGTAATATGCTAAGTGGAAAATAAATTTAGGCTTGTTGTCCCTAATTGAAGAAGTAAACAAAGATATATATCAGCAATGAAATCAAGTAACTATTTCAGATTAAACCACTTAAAACATCAAAGATTAGTTGAGTTATGAAGCATAAAACATGTAGATAAGTTCTCAACACATTAGCCCAAATTTTAGTGGTATTAGATGGTTGTTATGATAAGTTTTCATGGTATATTTATGACATCGAAGTGTTTGTAGCAGTGATTTTCTACAACAACAACTTTTAACCACAAAAATAAGCAAGTAATCCAACCAAAACTTCACCAACTAGCAGCGCAATGACAATAATGGGTTACTAGCAAATTCCCACTGTCAAATTGAAAGTTAAAGTCAAGAAAAGTAGATGTCTTGTTGAAACCCTAATGGCTGTAGATTTTATGTTTTTATAGCTCCAATAAGACCAAGAGAACCTATATTCCCTGGAGGGCTTAGCAACCTCAAGGAATCCACAAAATATTGCAATTTGAACAATATTGATATCTCATCAAAACATGTTTACCAAAGCAAACATTTTATTTCTCCAATGCAAAAAATCAGATTAGTGGCTTTAAAATTTGGATGAATGGAGTCATTAAAACACAATTTAGATCAACAAATACCCTAGCGGTGTAAACCCTCTTACTCCCTAGGCCATGTGGACCAACTTCAAAGTAGATTCAAGGAGGGTGTACACCCTTGTACTCCTCCAAGATACTTTGTAATGAAAGACTTGTGAACTAGTAAATGACAAGAACTTAATGGAGGGTTTATTATTATACCCCTCCTAGGGTTTTTAATCCAACAATATCATGAAATAATCAAGAAGAATTCATATTTTCCTTACCAAACAAGAAGATTGCAATATTAAAACCTAGTTTCACCAAGATAAAACCATCCACAAGCAAGAACAAGATCTTCCAAGAGGTGCGCACTACTTAGGCTCATTCATTCACCAAGAGATAACACCGAAACTCATTTACAAGAGAGAGAGAGATACCAAAATACTCAAGTCTAGAAAAAAATTTAGCCATTAGTCTTCTCACAATGGGAGAGCTATGATGAAAAATGAAATAGAGATGATCTTTATTTATACAAATCCTCTAAACATAGTTTGTCCACAAAACTTAGGGTAAAGCACAATATAAGGGGTCAACAGCCCTTATATTTCCCCTTTACAAAAATAATATTTTCTAATTCATATTTTGCACATAAAATAAACCCTAGAAACATGATGTCACCCTCTTCTTGGGCAACGCTTGAAACTTTTGGTCAAGTCATTGAGTTGGAGAAGGAAAGGCTATGCTTCTAAAGGCCAATAGTATTCAACCAAGATGTTTTCTTCCACAATCCATGGGCCTCTTCCTTAAAAATGTGTCAATTTTCCATCATCACCACCAAACCCTAGCCCTAGGTGACATAAAGCCCCCAAAAGGTGACGTTTTCCCCTTTCAAGCAAGTTGTTTGGCATGTATGGGGTGGGAAAGGTCCTCCAAGGTGTCCTCTAGGCCTCCAAAGTCATGCCATCATCATCCAGAGTGTGGGACCTCGAAATCCAACCTGTGGGTTGTAAATGTGTTGAACCTTCACATAATAGATCTAGCTAGCAAATGACAAACACAATTTGCAGAGAAAATATGAGAAAAAAGAAACAGGAGAGAACGAATGGAAGAATTATCATTAACCAAATGAATGAATGATAATTTACACATGATATACTATGTATAGATCAACTAATGTGCACTGGAGGAGAAGCCAATGTGCCATAGTGGTGGTCTATAGTGATATGGACACACACCAATAGTTATAGGAGTAAAATTCCACCTAGTCTAGTCTCTCAGGAAGTTACGAAAGTGAAATGCCACCTAGTGTTAGTTAACTAGTCTCTCAGTCTTCAGTTAACTGACTGAAACAGAGTGAAGTGAGGAGGAGATCATGGAATCATGAGTAATTCACTATTCTGGTGATGATCTCAAGGACAATGCACATTAGTTGGTGACGATCCCAATGTTGCATGATGATAATCCCAATGTGGCATCTAGACTCCACTCAACTGATCAAACCAAAGTGTGAACTAAAGAGAATATTCTCCTAGAGGAATATTCTCCCTAAACTATAGGAGACTGAATAATGACTAATAAACATAGGAAAACCTTAGGAAAAAGAAATCCTAGGTGTGTGTGAAGTATCTCCAAGACCCCCCTGAACATCACTATGGTGAAAATAGAGAATGGTGTTCAGGAAAAGGTATAAAAGACCTTAATCAAGCATTTTCAGATCTTTTCGGTCTAAGACAAGATAGTTGGGAATGTTACCCGGGGTTTATAGCCTAAAAAACAATCGCTTAATCCACAACTATTAATTACATAGGGCCAAGGTTGGTTTTTATGTGTTGTATATGTCAATGAAAAAGAAGTAAACTTTAAGAAAAGTTACATGAATGTGTACAAAAAATATACAAATGTATATATGGAGATCAAGGAAAAAGAATGAACCAGATCATTAAACACATGTGTGAGACTGAAACAATAATATGATTTATCATTTATTTCATTCTGAGATACAAAATTGAGCTCTCTCTACAAACCCCTGTGAGGGTAGGGACCAAAATCAAATTTAGAAGCCTTCGATGGGAACCATACAAAAAGACTTTGACAATCAAGAAGAAAACCGAAGCTAAAGATATGGATCAACCTGTCACAAAATGTTGTCAATTGACTCTGCAAGATATTCTTTATCAGTCATGAAATTCAATTCATGCACAAACAAAAATACACAGACTATTAAAGATAAATCATACACCTTTAAAACAAGTTTCTAAAATATGTGATTTGGTTTTGAATCCTGTTTCCTTCAATAAGACCCTTCTGTCATCAAGAGTATTAATATTTCTAGTAAACTCAGAATGAATGAAAGTTGAAAATATCTCACTAGTATAGAGAAAACCTTATGGTTGTAGTTCTCCTTCTATTCTCTCCTTTTGTCTCTTCATCTCATTGGGATTTTATTCCTCTTCAAAAGTTAGGGTAGTTCAACTACCTTTCTTTAGTTTAGTCAAATTAACTTAACTAATTAGTTTGAGAAAAATAAATATTAATATTATATAAATAAGGGTCTTAAATAATAACTAAATTGGTGGGACCCATTGTGACTCCCATTT
>SNQJ01S0119205.1:0-27387 GCA_010110895.2 Picea sitchensis
AGTGACAGCTTCCGTGTTTCGGCATCTGCATCCTCGGACGGTGTAGCAACTCCGTGTTTCAGCATCAGCTCAATGGTGGCTTTGGGCAGTTCTGTGTTTCAGCATCGGTCTGAAATGCTATTCTGCAAATATGGACATTTCTGTACTTCTAATCAATGGTTAGGTTCAAAAGTAATGTAAAATATTATGCAAAACCGATTAAGCATAAAGTAATGAGAAAGGACGTTGTATACCTTGGAATGATTAGATGAAATGATAGTATAAGTCAAAATGTAGGTGATGAAGGGTAAAATAATAGCAAAAAGTATGGGCAAAAAGGGTACAATATGTGGTCCTAACACAAGTCATGCCTGCCCTACTAGTATGTGTGGGAAGACTGTGGTATATAGACCATGACGTGGTCGATGATGGAAAATTCCCAGAGTTTGTGCAATAGTTATACCTTTATAGCATATACACAAGCCCCTTTGGTGGCCCCATTATATAGCCAAAACAATGGGCAGTCGGCTTGGCCAACACAAGCATTCTAAATTTGCTAGAAATTCCCCACTGTGGAAGGGTGAAAGAGGTAAACATATGTGTCAAGAAGCTTATGGTGGTCCTCCATGGAGGATTCTTATGGTTGGAGGAGCTCGTTTCAATAGATGTATAACTCATTTCATTCATCACAGGTCTACCAACTATGGGCGAGAGTCCCGGATAGTACCTTGATGACAAAAAAAATGAGAAATCCCTGAGCGAGGAAATAAAGAAATGTACGTCACAGAGAGGGGCTCACATAGGATCATTATCAAAAGGATCAATGATGCAACAATGAGAATGGACACCAAACTCATGGCCTGCAAGATGCTCTCAAAATGTCGCAAGGAGGAAGTCCCTACCGGGGTCATCATAGCTGCAACAGAGTGCGCCAATTGCACTCTTCTCAGCTAGGCTCCGTATTTATTGAACTTGGGAAAAGATTTCTACTACTCATGGTTAATTATTTTTATTGCATTAATTGGGTGGAAGGAGCCCCCATACTCTCAATTTTTTACCCGAATAGGTAATTTCCCTACAACGCAGTAAACATCCTTGGGGAGCACCTCGGACCCAAAGAATAGAACTAGAAACACAGGTACCTTTGCACAGTACTTCAGTGATATACAAGAGAGTATTGTGAATTATTGGAGAATCACTTCAAACGTGGTCGTACAATTTAGGATCATAACCAACCTCAAATAGACAAGGCACAATATGTGGATCCAAGCGCGTAGGGATCTGGGGAAGGAGTGGCTACAATTAAGATAATGTGTCATTGAGGAAGATGTATAAATGACCATGAGGGATTGGCATGACGACTGGAGGATTCCAGTCTTAACTCAAGAATTTCCTAAGGGTACAGAGGTAGATTTAGGGTCAACCAAGACATCTGCAGGAGACAAAGTTGCGCCTAAAAAGCCAAATCCAAGTTAGAAGTTGATGCAACATAAGAAGGGGAGTGCTCGAAAGAAATATGTGATAGTAGGAAAAAAGGACACTACCCCAGCACCAAGAGAACAAGGAATGGGGGATACAACAACACAAGAAACCCCCTAGACAACCACCCCACAGGAAACAATGCAACCCAAGCAACCATTCATACATACAAGGGGTTCGCGTAAGAAGGCCAAGGCGCACAAGAAACTACCATAGTATACGATCACTGAAGACGACACCAACCTCATGGCAGATAAAGGTAAAAAACGTGCAACTAAGGAGTTCGAAGATGCCCAACACCAAAGAGGCTGAATTCACTACGAGTTGGATGATATAAGGCAGGTCTTAGAACATGTAAGAGAAATGCACAAAACTAAAAAAGGAATAGATTCATTCTCAGCAATAACAGAAGCAAAGCAAAGGGTTGCGTCGAGCAAGAAGGATACTATCCAAACTATACTGCAGGAAAACTCAAACTTCCCAGTTACACCAAACATGTTGCAGATGGATGAGACGGTATCCGAGACACCATTGAAGGATCTGGTGCAAGTAGAGTTGGTATTGGAAAGGATACCAACCAAGTCATTGTACAAGATTCAAGTTAGTGTTGCGCAGGGGGTGTAGTCGTGTGCATGAACAAATGCAAAAGACTTGCAGCATAAGAATAATGGAAAGGAAGTGTTGGAATTGGTAGTTGGTCAGGTCAAGCTCGAAACCAAGGAAGAAAAGAAACGTGTAGAAAGGCTAGAGTAAGGATTGATAACAACATATAACAGAATAACGAACAACACACAAGCAATATAGCAAAGTATAGTGGAAAATGTAGACTTGATTGTACACAAAATTGATTATTACCGGCAGGATATCGAGGAATTAAAATAAAAACACAACCCCACAACTCCCTCGGAGGTAAAGGAAAAAAGGAAACAAGAAGCTACAAGCCAAATCAAGGAGATGGAAAAACAAGTCAGTGCAGCAACGGGATTATTTGACAGAGCAATGCAACTTTGGACAATGCTGGAGGAAGACGAATAGGTCCAACAGTGGGACCAAAAATAAGGAAAAGTAAGCGCAACAATCCATGACCTCAAGAAGAGGCATAAAGTGATGAGTATCATAGAGCATTTGAAGGGAACGCAAGATATGAAGAAGTTGCAGGCATAGTTAATAGCGACGCAAATGCATAATAAGGAAAGAGAGGTGTATATGGAACCTATTCAAGAGAAAGAAATGGAGTTGATCGCACAGTTGGAGGAGGATAAGAGGAACATGGCACACACATAGATAGAGTTTGTAGTAATGATCGAGGTGGAGATCACAATGCAAGCATTATAAGCGCTTGCAGAGAAGGTCGCGCAGGTTTACTAAACAGAAAGGGAAATTGTAGACAAGTTCCACAACCTAGCAGAGGCTAGTATGGGAGCATTCAATACCTAGGTACCTCAGGATGAGCCACATGTCAGTGTTGGGGCATGTTGGGCGTAGGACAATTTTTAGGAAAATCCATTTTTGGAAGGTAGAGAATAATAAGGAAAAAGACAACTGGTAGGAAAAAAAGTATGTGCTAGGAAAACACACATGAAAAAGAGGAGAGCATGCAAGGGTCACATGCAGGAAAACATAACCTCATTAGGGTTAGGGTTTTTGAAAGAGATTGTACTAGCTGATGAGATGAGAATTAGTATAAATAAAAACCTAGTAGGTCTAGTTCGGTGTTCGTCATTGGTCAGTCGGTTTTGGTTGTTATTGTTGTTACTAAGTTTTGATCTGTTTAGTCAAGGAAGCTATTGTAATATCGAATACCATTTTTGTAAGTTGTTCAGATGAAGGGGAAAAGGGTATCTAGACCTAGAGGGTTAGATCATAGACTGAGGATCCTGGTGAGATCTAGTCAGCCTCACAAAGGTCATGGAGTCTTTTTTGTGATTGTAATAATGAAGTTGCAATGCATGTAGCGCTATATATTGCAGAACCATAATAAAAGAGTCTGAGAGCCATATCTTTGTGGATGTATCCCAAGAGGGGGTGAACCATGGTAACACTTGTGTTATGTGTTTTAATTGTTTGTCGGTTTACCTTCTGCAAGTAGTTAGACTAAGAATGGATAATTCTATGAGATCTACCATATGTTAGATCTGTTAGAATGCATGCATAGATTTAGAAAATGAATGAATATTAAGAATAACATAAAGAACAACCAGATCAAGGCATAACAAGATGAATTGCAATCATAGATCCCCACTCTTTCCTAGATGGAAAGCATCTCATCATTGTATTCACCCCTAGAACTATCTCAGGTGAGACTATGCAACACATTTTGTGTGTTGTGTTCCCTTCTGGTTTACCAGGAGGGATGATAGTTTTAGAGGGATTTGTTGGAAGCTTGTTTATATCTGAACCTGTTTCATCCCAAAATTAGAAAGAGGATAAGAATAAACCAACATTGAGCATGCGCCTCTCTTCTCCTTTCTCCTACAATTGCAACTGCCTTCAAAATATGTGCACTAGATGAGTGAGTGAGTGAATGAATAAGTGAGGCTCCATCCTCACTTATAAATACTAGTTGAGGAGGCATTAGGCTTATGTCTCTTCACTTAGTAGGGCCGACTTCTTCCAAGAGTGGTTAAGAACCACTTTATAAACCCTAGGGGTCGACTTTACAAATACCACCATATAAATATGGTTTGACCAATCAACAAAAGGGGATTTGGTCTTATACAAGACTCAACATGATCAATTTAAAAAAGAGGATTTGATCTATAAGATAATAATTAGAATATTTTTTGAAGTTACAATATTTCAACATAGATGGCTATGTAGCTATGTTAAATACTAGGCCACTAGGAGGAGAAGGGGTTTCCATGATTTTGCATTGTATCTTGTTCCATAGCTCAGAAGAACATCTGAGAGTGGTATTCTATGAGCATAACAAAGGATGATATATTTTGTAGCAACCATACAGGTCAAAGGCCACTCCACGAAGAGTGCCTCTTTCATTGTACTTGCATCATTTCTATTCTAGAGAAAAGAGAGAAGAGAAACCTCAGCTTCTAGCTAGGTTTTCTCTCCTATTGGGTTTCCCATATAATACCTTGTTTTTATTTTTGGATGGTGTGATTGTATTTTACTATTCTCTATTTTCTGCATTTTATCTATTTCATGCATAAGTAGAAAATCAATAACTAAATATTCTATATATCTATAGTAAAAATAACCTTAGTAGTAAAGATTTATGTATTTTATTAGATCTGTTGTGATGAAATTTTCTAGTGAAATATCAATAGTAGTTTACAGATCACTCCATCAATGTCATTTTCCCATTTGGAGGTTCAACCTCCACAATTTCTCTGGTCTAAGTCCTTTAGGAAGTCATCAATGACTCGATGGATACCACTTAGGAGGGTGTACCCTTTATTGAATCTAGAGTTGTCTTTTTGCATTGGGATCTAATCGTCTTGTTGAGAAAACCCCAACTAGAGCAAGGAGACCATATGCAATATCTTGGACTTGAACTTGAGACCTCCCAAATCTTGGAAGGATTGAAGGAGAGTGGATTTAAAAATTGAGCTATAATTCTAAACCTTTCTCCACAAATGTTTTTATGACAAAACAAATGCCAACTTTTCTTCAACTTTCAATAGTGCTTAGAATGGTTCATCCTTGACATGACTTCTTTACTATACCAAACAATAATTTCATCATCATCATCATAATCATCCTACTAGTGTACTTCACTTACAATAACAAAATGAGACTTATCTCGATGATTACTTAACTTTAAATTTGATTTTGGATACCAATCCACTCAATTATGTCATTCATGTTCTGTTTCTATCAGATTTTCTAAATTGGGTATGAAACGAAATAGGATATAGTGACATGATTGATCCTTCTACAGAACAAATCTAAGACACTTCCTGTATGAACTATCATTAGTAGAATCAGTGATCTTTCAATTTTCCTCCTAATCGTATTTAAAACTCAACATAACTCCATGAGCTACTCCACCTTTAGTGATTTCAAATCTCATACCAGTACATGACCTCAAGCAATTTTAATTCCTCTCATCAATCCACATCCTTTAAAAATAATTGTGAATTGTGTATTTCCCTCTAGTCATGGTTGTCAACTTTTCCTTATTGAATTATATCTTGGACATCCATCACCAAAGGGATTACTTAACTTTAAATTTGATTTTGGATACCAATGTTAAGCCCTAATGTTGATCATTACCCCTTTAATTGGGGAATATTAGATTATAATGCCATTTTATTTATGTTGGCTTTAGGACATTAGTTGTAATTTGATTAGTAATGTTATTTTAATTGTGTCGGCTTTTGAAATATTTGTAATTATACTCCTAGTCTCCCCATATATACCAAGGAGACATTTTCATTTTGAATCATCTTGGTACTTGAACATTTAAGTGGGGTAAAAGGAGGTTGCCCCTCAAGAGGCTTCTTATTATCTGAAATTATCTCTCATTCAAAATTGAGTACTTCTTTTCCCAGGTTTTTCCATGCTATATTGATGTTTGGTTCTAACAGTGCTCTCAGAGCTCAAGGTCTTGGGGTTTCACATATCCGAGACATCGGAATTTTTGCTATAACGTTTTTTAAAACGTTTCAAAAGGAACCACTTGAGGGATTTTAGTAGACAGATCAAGGTACGTTGGGCTCAAAATTCAGCTCCTGAGGCCTTATACTTTCGGAGATATAGCTTGTACAAGATAGGGTTATGGAATCATCCCTGAAATGAGTCATTTTGGAATTTTCTATAAAATATTTTCCTGTAACGTGTCAAACCTTGAAATACAAAGGAAATTTATAGAAATTAGTAAGGCATCTGTGGTAAAAAATTTTAGATTCTAGGTCATCTTAAATTTGTAGATGACACCTTGTAAGATAGGGTATCCTGGGATTAAATCATTGACTAGTCTCAAGAAGTTGTTCCTGTAAAACAAGCATAACTTCTGCTGGAGTATCCAAATTGAGGGCCGGGTTGCATTGATTGTGGGATACCAGAGTGTATTTTGTGTGAGTTTCAGAATCTGATATCAATTATTTTGTGCTAGGTATCTTATACAAGTGAGATCTCCTAGAAAGGACAAAATCAGCAAGTTGTGGGGAAATTACCAGAAATTCCACTCTTGGCTCATCCAATTTGGATCAGACCCGTGGCATTGTAGAGAAGAAATATCGAGAACTACCTAAAGCAGTGCACTTCATACCCGTATGGGCCGAAACCTCGTGAGATATATTAGAATAAGCTGTCTAGCAGAACCACCCTTCAAAATCAAGACTCAAAGTGGATATTTGGCCAACATGCCACCCAAAAGGGACCTCCTACACAAAATAAGCCTGCAGAAAATCCTAATTGGACTTTGATGAAGGTGAAGAAATGCTTAGGGACATAAAATGATTTACAAAAAGAAGACAATAACCAAAGATGAACTACAAGAGATGAGGGATCCAATGGCTAAGTTGATACTAAGATGGATTCAATGGATACTAAGATGGATTCAATGGAAGCCAAGATGGATCTAATGGAAGCTAAGTTGATACTAAGATGGATGTCTTAAAAGGGGAGATCATGAAGTATTGAGAAATTTTGTGGTCAGAAGACACCAAAAGTGAAAATGCATCCCATGAAATTCATGATGAAGACATCAAGGAAGGCGAATCAAGAATGAGAAACTCCAACTTTGGTTTGAAGACCAACCAATGCCCTAAGATTGATATGAGGGGAAGTTTGATGGCAAGGACCCAATCACATGGATACTCGTGATGGAGCAATTCTGATCTCCATAATGTGCCACATACACAAAAGGTAAATGTAATTTGGCTTCTTTATATTTAGAACCCAATCAATTTGTTTGGTATCGATGGCTTTGTTCTCGCAAATTTCTCGTCACTTGGACAATTTTTCACTAAGAAATGATAACAAACTATGAGGATACAAGGAGCAATACCTTCTTTAGCCAATTGATAATTCTCACGCAAAAGGGTTACCGATCACATTGAGAACTCTCAAAGATTGAATATAAAGGTAATTGACATTCCAGATGAGCACTTGATTGATGTATTCATAGGAACTCTTTAAAGGACAACATTCAACATGAGGTTCACCTTTAAACCCAAATTATTGGAGAATGCATTTATGTGCAAGAAATGTTGGCAGCACATGGCTATGGCTACTAGAAGGAAGGAACTATCCAACATCTATAGAGAGAATACAATTCTTCTCCTCAAACACTTCAACCTAGAAGGTTGACACCTCAACAATTGAGGAAAGAAAAAGCAAAAGGTTTATGCTTTAATTATGGCTAACAAGTACAAAGGGTATTATGTGTGGTGAGAAGAAATTATCTACATAGATTGTGAAGAGGGAATAACAAGAACAAGAACCATCTCCAAGATGAAACGAGAAGCAATTTCATCCTAAGAGTTGACTCCCAATTTACACTCCATAAATGCATTGGCTAGAATTAGCACTCCTCAAACCCTCAAGATTGAAGGATACATCAAAAGAAAAAGGTAATAGTCCCAATTGATTCCGGAAGTACTCATAATTTCATTCACTACAAATTAGCCAAAGATCTCAATTGTTTTGTATATCCAAAGCACTGCAGAGTTTCAAGTAATGATCAAGCAGATGGAGGAACTATCAATTGCTCATGAAAATGCAATAAGATCAATCTTTACTATGGGGAATATGTAATGAATAGTCCAATGATTGCCATGCCCATGGTGGTGTGATGTTGTACTAGGGGAACTAATGGTTACAATCATTAGGAACAAAGGCTTTTTAATTTTCAAGAACTTTTCATGAAATTTTCATTAGAAGGGAAAGAAATTGAGTTAAGAGGTATCACAGTGGAAGCTCTAAGATAAGTGATGCTCTAAATCCAAGATGACAAAAATTATTGAAAAAGGGGCATCAAGGCATTATTGCACAATCTATGCTCACTCAGATGTTCAAACATCTAAGACCTCCATTCCTCAAGATCTCCAAAGGATCATTTGATAGCATTCCAAAGCATTTGGAAGACATTCCCAAAGCTAGTCTCCCTCCACTTGAAATCATGATATGAAATTTTGCCTAATTCCTAGGAGGTTCCTCCAACATCAGGGCCATACGATACCTCTATGCCCGTAAGAGGAAATTGAGAGCATGGTTAAATGCTAGAGGTCGCATTATTATAAGTACCTAGCCAAATTTCTTACTCTACACCGGGTAAGTGGTAATGGTATTCAAGAAAGATAACTCATGGCGATGTGTCCAAATTATAGAGAGTCAACAAGATCAATACAAGATAAGTTTCCATTCCCATGATTGATGAATTGTTAGATGAACTATGGATAAATATATTTCACAAAAATTGGATCTTCGTTCAAGGTATCATCATCATAATGAAGGAAGAAGATATCCCAAAAACAACATTTCTCAACTCATGAAGGCCATTATGAATTTTTGGTCATGTCTTTTGGCCTTACAAATGCAGAATTCCTTCCACATTCCAAGGGTTGATGAATCGAATTTTCAAGCCCTTCCTTCAAAATTTGTGTTAGTATTTTTGATGATATACTAATCTATAGCAAGTCTCTTTTGGAGGATCATCCGCAACATGCTGGACAAGGTGCTACAAATACCAAAGGAGCAAACAACTATATGCCAAAACCATCCAAATGTTTCTTTGAGCAAAGGAGGTAGAGTATTTGGGTCATATTATCATCTCATGAAGGTGTCAAGGCAGACCTCTAACAAGATTAAGGCCATGATGGACTGGCCGATTCCTGAAAGAATTAAAAAATCTTAGAGGATTTTTTAGTTTGATAGGCTACTACCGCAAGTTTGTTCTGAACTATGGAAGAATAGCGCACCTTTAATGACACCAACTAAGAAGGATGCATTTTCATGGACCTGCAGGCAACTAAATCTTGAACAACTTAAGAGGTGATATGTAAAGCTCCAGTCTTGACCACCCCAGACTTCAAAAACCTTTATCAGGAATGTGATGCATCAGAAATGGAATTGGTGCTGTCCCACGCAAGAAGGAAGGCCCCGCTTTTGAAAGTCGCACTCACTCAAGGGAAGGGACTACACAAACCCATTTATGAGAAGGAAATGATGGTAATACCACATGCATTGAAAAAATGACATCCCCAATTTTAATAGGTACGCACTTCAAGGTCAAAACAGATCATGATAGTCTTAAATACTTTGGAACAAAGACTATCTTCAAAAAAAAAAAAAAAAAAAAAAAAAAAAAAAAAAAAAAAAAAAAAAAAAAAAAAAAAAAAAAAAGGGAAGAAAATGTTGTGGCAGTATGCACTCTCAAGAAAGGATGTAGAAGATGTTGAGGCCTTCTTTGTGCTATCTCGAATATCCAACCCATTGGATAGTAGAAGCAAGGGATGAATGGAAAATGATGAAAAATGTGGAGTCTCATTCAAAGGTTACAATGGGATTCCAGTACATCGCATATTACTTACATGGAAAATGATTCACTATGGTACAAATATCGCTTATATTTATGTAAGGACTCCCAACTCAAACAACAAAAGGTACTATTGAATTGCACACCTCTCCGGTAAGGGCACTCTGATTTTTTGAAAACCTACCATAGAGTCAAGAAGGATTTTTTTTGGGATGGCCTTAAACTAATGTTCAAAGGTTTGTGGCGTAATCGTGGTTTGCCAACAAAATAAGGTGGAAAACAATTAAGACCCCGTGTCTTTTTATTAACCATTATCCCTCCCAAGTCAAGACTGAGGAGGTTTCATGGATTTCATCACAATGTAAGGTTACCAAAGTCTTAAGGAAAAAGTGTCATCATGGTGATTATTGATAGATTCCAATCAAGCATGCACACTTTTGTGCAATCCTCTCATCCCTTCAAAGCTAGTACAAATAGCCACCGCATTCATGGAGACAGCTCAAAAGCTACATAGCAGCCCAAAAAAGAAAATAATTCTAACCAAAAATGTCCAGTGAATATCCCATATTCACTGGACATTTTGGACATAATTATTTTCTCTTTGTTTGGTACTCACACTTGCCTATCTCATCCTATCATCCTCAACTGATGGACAAACCAGAGTGAACAAATGTCCTGAAGGCTACCTTCGTTTTGTCTCTCATAAACAAAACACAATGGTTCAAATGGTTACCCTTGGTGTAATGGTGGTATAACACTCTTTCACACCTAACAAAATGACACCATTTATGACACTTTTGATACTCCACCCTCCTTCCATCACTTCTCTAAAAGAAAAATCTAAGGTTCAAGTAGTGGAAGATCACATCGAGAATCAACAACAAATTCTCCAAATATTAAAGGACAACCTACCATGGCTAATCGCATGCTCTAAACAAGCATATCAACATCATAGCTTGAAAGAAGTTTTGAAGTAGGGGATTGGGTGCTTTAAGACTACAACCATACAAAACAGATGTCCCTCAAGCAAGCCAAGAAGGATAATAAATTGCTCTAAAGTACTATGGGCCTACAAAGCCTGACGGTACGTATGGCATACAAATTGAGCCACCACAGATCTTCACGAAAGCACACCCGCCTCCATGTTCCCCCATGCTTAAAGAAGGTTATAGGTGATAAGATCCCAATACCATATTGCTTAACTCGAGGGAGGGAAGGAAAAATCATATTGAGCCCGATGGGCTTCAATACCACACAAGAATTCACAACATGAAGGATCCATTTCAGAGTATCCTCATTAAATGGAGGAAACCACCGACCGAAGATTCCACCTTGGGAAGATGAAATCTTATACGTATATCCAGTTACTCAAGTGTTGTGGACAACACTTGTCTCTAAGGAAGGGGTACAGCAGCCTTTTACTGTTATTTCCATTCTTAATTGGGGCGTATTAGGTTAGTAATGCTATTTATTTATGTCTACTTTAGGGCCATTAGTTGTAATTTAGATTAGTAATGTTATTTTAATTATGCCTGGCCAGAGCTAATATTTAATTATACCCCTAGTCTCCTATATATATACCAAGGAGACATTTTCATTTTGAATCATCTTGTACTTGAACATTTAAGTAAGTAAAAGGAGGCTGCCCCTTGAAGAGGCTTTATTATCTGAAATTATCTCTGGCTTCAAGGCGCTATGCACTTTTTCTGAGGTTTCTCCATGCTATATTGATGTTTGGTTCTTAACAACCAATCAAGCCAATTATGTCATTCAAGGGGCCCCATTTTCTAATGATTTCTTCTAAATTAAGTAATGAAATGAAATGAACATAGCACATGATTTGATCCTTCTACAGTAAAGCCAAAGGAAACTTCCCGTGATAACCATCATGAGTAGAATCGGTGATCTTGCAATTTTCCTCCTAATCGTATTTAAAACTCAACATAACTCCATGAGCTACTCCACCTTTAGTGATTTCAAATCTTGTACAGTACATGACCTCAAGCAATTTTAATTCCTCTCATCAATCCACATCCTTTAAAAATAATTGTGAATTGTGTATTTCCCTCTAGTCATGGTTGTCAACTTTTCCTTATTGAATTATATCTTGGACATCCATCACCAAAGGCTATGCCTAGATACACATGTAGAAAACAATCCTCAATTTGAATCGTTTGAATCCTCACTGACATGGGATATGATAAACACCATCTTTAAATTGTGTTTTTATCTATGTTATCCCATAAAAATTCAAGTCTTAGGAGTACAAAATTAGATGTATATTCATACTCTCCCATTAGGACCATAGTAAAAAATTTAAGCATTTTCGTAAGACTCTAATGTGTCATGTTTTTTTGTCATCATTGCCAAAGTGTCATCTTCTTCAACATCACCATTGTGTTATATTTTTTTTTTTGGTCACCATTTCTCATTGCCAAAGTGTCATCTTCTTCAACATCACCATTTTTTAGCGTGTTAAGAGGGTGCTTCTATTCAAGTTATGTACCAAGCACTTCTTGGTTTATTACCTAGACCAATGTTACATCACCCTACATCGACTTGCTTTGAAAAGCCATGTAAACACATTGACAATTAGGTTCATGAGGGAAAGTTGTCCAGATCACATGGATATAGATTTATTGGTAGGTCAATGCATTAGAGGAAAGTGTCAAGTTCATAGATTTATTGAGTTATGTGTGATTAAAAAAGTCCATTGTTCAACCAATGAATGCAAAACACATTATTGAATGAGTAAAATTTTATTTTAATTGGAAAAAAACGTTTAGAGAGGGTCAAAATTTAGTTAATTAAAAAACAAAAATTATTGAATGAGCACAATTTTATGTTAATTGGTAAAAAACGTTTAGAGCGGGTCAAAATTTAGTTAAATTAAAAAAAAAAATATTGTTATGTTTTGGTCATACATGACAAATTTTAAGTATAAAAAAAACTTAAGATTATTAAATCAGTAAACATGATATATAAATTTGAAGTATTTTATATTTAAATTTATATAATTAAGTCAAGTATATATTTATTGAAAACTTCCATTAATCACTTTTTTAATTAAAAATATGCAATGCTTGTGCGTCAGATTTAATGTGTGTCAGAATTAATCATAGAAGAATATTATTAGTCATGTCCACAAATTAATCTTATTCATTAACCTAGACTATTAATTAACCTTATTAACCTACTTGCCAAATATAAATTATGACTAACAACAAAATTTGGAATGACAAAATGTCATCCCCTCTGGCCGTTTTATAAATATTTTTTTAACGAAGTGAATTAAAAATAGAGAAATCCTAAATCAAACTTTACTTTATTGACACATTGTATAAATTTGATGTATTTCATACTCAAATTCGACAAAATTTGATCATCCAATTTCAACGTCACAGTCACAGCCACAGCCACAGTTTCCTCTTACCAGATTTCTACAACACCAATTGCTACGATAATAAAAATGATAGTGAAGTATTGAGTCTTCAACAACTGCTTCTGCATGTTTTTTTGTCTTCCTTCAGTTCCATAGCAGATTCGCTTGCAGGGAGAGTGAAACACATAAAGAATATTAGCCTGGCGCCCAGGCTATAAGTCTTTCTGGTGGTTAACGCAATGGTGTGTCTCTTTTTGTTACGCCCTAAAGACGTACATCCATTGATAATGGGAAAATTTAATAAATTTTTAGTGTTTAATTAGTTTTGTGTGGACAAGATTACATATTGATGGAATATTCTTAGTTGTCCCAATAAATCAATGGTTGTAATTTCAACCACTAACTTCCTCACTATTATAAAGGCATCCGTTTACATGTTTATTTTTTTACTTTTACTTGATCATATTTAAAATTTACTATGATGGCTAGTTGATTTCCAAGTCTGAGTGATTAACAAAAATTAAAGTTTTTTTACAGACTGGAGAGATGTGAATCCACGTTTCATTTTATAGACCAGCCTAAACCTTTCGGCCTTCACCAACCTGGTTGTGTTAGTAGGCAGTCTTGTGGATCACGTCAAGACGGGCAATGTTGCCCAGCATAGTTACCAAATTCGAATTCAGTATGATAAGGCAATTTTTTCAATTTGAACAAAATTCCTCTACTCGGCCAAGAATACGGTGAAATTTTTTCAATTTGAACAAAATTAGTCTATGGCCAAATTCGAATTCGATAGGATATTGTGAAAAAATTTCAATTCTAACAAAATTTACAAAATTTGCTCAAACATATAATTTCAAAAACATTTGGTGGAATTTTGAATTTAGATCTGAAAATACATTTTCAACATTTTTTGGTGGAATTTAGATCTGAAAATACAATTTCAACAATTTTCGATCGAATTTAGATTTGAAAATACACAACAAAACTAACAAAAATATTTGGCATTTATGATAACATAACAAGGAATATCTTGTAATATTTTATTGTAACTCTGTATAGTATTTTATATGATACATGTATCATATGCAATTTTATTTTATAATAAATAATTAAGCTGCGACGATATACCTATTGAAAACTTAGTTTTTTACTGATTAACAAAGAGTATTCATTAACCTGAGAGCTGCAAGATGGTCGGCTGCAACTAGAAGATGATGTACGTTCATCAACCAGGTTAAGTGGCTTGGATAGTATTAAATTGTTTTGTAAGAAATATACATGTTATAAAATGGCATAAATCTCATATCCGAAATCAATTTTAAGTGTCATTTTTTTAAACCGCATAACTTTTAGAGATATTTCCATTCAGATCATCAGTTTCAGTTTTTAAATCCATATTATCTTCATATTTAATATGGATTCTACAAGTAATCTCTTACTTACCAGCACCAACTACTTCCAATTAAAATCCCATATGGAGGATTTATTAAGAAGTAAAGGATTCTACCAAATTACCTTGGGAAAGGAAACATCACCCATTGATGTTGATAAGAAAGCCAAATGGGATAATAGGAATGATGAAGCACATGGACTAATAAGAATGTCCATCTCTCCTGATTTAAGGTTCGACCTTCAATCAATTAATAAACCCAAAGAAGCTTGGGAATCGGTTAAATATGTGTTTGGTAAACACAATATTATTCGAGCACAACAGTTAGAAAATCAAGTGCTAACTTTAAGTCCAAGTGATTTTTCTTGCATTGAAGACTATCTATCTAATTTTAAAACACTCAAAACTTTATGTGAAAAATGTAAGATAAAGATAGAGGAAGATCGTTGAATCTATATTATTATTTCTAAGCTAGGTAGTGCATATTCTGTGTTTGTATCTACCTTTTATGCCATGCAAGAGGCTCTAGCGGCATCTTATCAAAAAACCAGTCTTGAGAAATTTTTTGATGATTTGATTAGAGAGAAAGATAAGCTAGTACAACTTGGAGTTATCAACACTGCAGGTACCTCCAACAAAGCCTTAGTTTTTCATCAGAAAGATAAACCCAAGAATCCCAAGAAGCAACAACCTTGCCACAACAACAAGCAATATAAGGGTCCCAAACCCACTTAGACAGCTTCTGCTCCTAATGGAGACAAAGGAGAAAAATATAAAAATAAGAAGACTCGCAGACATTGCAAATTTTGTATTAAATATGGTCATGATGAGTCCAAATGTTTCAAGAAGATGGCAGCTTTAGAAGCAACAATGAATAAGCACAACATCAATGTTGATTCTACTTCTTCTTCTTCTTCTCATGGACATGCATTTTCAGCTTCTAGTTTCTCCTTCAATACAACTTCTACTTCTACTTCTGATGAGTGGCTTATTGATTTTGTAACACCTTATCATATGGCTAAGGATAGAGACATATTTTCTACTCTAAATGAATGTAACACCAAGAAAATATTTGTTGGTGATGATAGATCTTTTAGTATTAAAAGATATAGAACAGTTCAAGTAGAAACTGGTGATTTCAATGATGTATTATGTGCTCCAAGTATTTCTTGTAACCTTCTATCAGTATATCAAATCACTCATTTAGGTGAAGGTAAAACCGTAGAGTTTTCACCTGACTAAGTTGTAATCAAGGATCTAAAAGATCCTAAGCATGTTCTTGCAACTGGAATTGTTGATGATATTACCAGGTTGTACAAGTTTGAAAACTTTGGGTCATCATGTTTTTCATCAGTTTTTGTTGCTCATAGCGATGACTTGAGCAAAATTTGGCAACAGCGGTTTGGTTATCTAAACTATCGCTCATTGCAACAACTATGTAATCAAAAGATGGTGACTGGTCTTCCTCTTGTTTCATGTAGAGATGGTATTTCTGTCGATTGTGTTCTCGACAAACATCATCAGGACAGTTTTGACAAATGTGCCTCTTGGCACACCACGGGTCCTTTGCAGCTTATTCATAGTGATTTGTGCAGTCCACTTTCTTCTCCTTCTTTTTCTAGGTGCAAGTATTTCTTAACTTTAATTGATGAATTTTCCAGACGTACTTGGGTTTACTTCTTAAAACTTAAGATTGGAGTTCTTAACAAGTTTTTGGCCTACAAGGCCCTTGTAGAAAAGCAATCTGGACATCAAATTCAAAGGTTAAGAACAGATAATGGAGGTGAATATGTGAATAATAATTTTACAAGTTACTGCACAACAAAGGGAATCCAAATGCAACAAACTGTTCCATATACACCACAAAAAAATGGTGTTGCTGAGAGAAAGAATCACACATTAAAAGAAATGGCTAATTGTATGATCCAATCTAAGGGATTAAGTCTAAAATATTGGGTGGAATCCATCAACTGTGAAAATTTCATAGTAATCGTACTCCCACAAAGGCTCTTAAAAATATAACATTGGAAGAATCTTGGACTAAAAGTAAACTAGATGTAAGTCACTTTCGTGTATTTGGCAGTATAGTATCAACTCACATTCCTGATGAGAAAAGGAAAATATTGCAGCCTAAAAGTGAGAAGTCTATATTTGTTGGTTATTTTGAAGATGTCAAGGGTTATAGACTTCTTCAAACACATTGTAATGAAATTATTATTAGAAGAGATGTTAAATGTGATGAAAATTTCTTGGTCTGGGAGCCTAATTCGATGTTTGTGCCTTCTTTGGCCTGCGAGCCTAATTCGGTGGTTGTGCCTTCTTTGGCCTACAAGCCATATTCAATGTTTGTGCCTTCTTTTGTTCTGGTTTATTCTTCGTATGATGACAATGAGGATGAAAATACACCTCCTCTTGCTCACATTCTTCCAGATGAGTTCTTTTAACCTGAACTAGCACCAACTCCATTTCTTCCTAGATGGGTCCGTTCAACACGAGAAGCAGTTGGTGATCTGGTCGATGATCCTTCAAGTCAGCATCAAGCACGTTCACAGTTCTAGTGAGCCTCTTCTCTTTTGGCTCAAGTTTCAGAAACTCATGATCCAGAAAAATTTGCAGAAGCTTCAAGTCATTCAGATTGGGATACAACAATGAGTGAAGAGTAATATTATTTAATGACAAATGATACTTGGGATATTGTACCTCTTCCAAAAGGAAGACAAATTGTCAGATATAAATGGGTCTACAGAACCAAGTATGCATCAGATGGAAGTGTTGAAAGACACAAGGCTCGGTTAGTTTCCAAAGGATTTTCCCAAGTTGAAGGAATTAAATATAATGACACTTTTTCCCCTGTAGCCAAAATGAATTCCATCCGCCTTGTTCTTTCCCTTAATGCCTCACATAAATGGGAGGTCGATCAGATGGATGTTAAATATTCCTTCTTGCATGGATATTTGCAATAATAAATCTACATGGAAAAATCTAATCCTGGTTATATCTAGAATGAATCTAGCCTTGTTTTTCGCCTTAAGAAATATATTTATGGTCTCAAGAAAGCTCCCCGAGCTTGGTATGCCAAAATGGACAGATTTCTTATTGCCACTTGATTCTCTAGATGCCATTCTGATCCTAATGTCTATACCAATAAAGTAGAAATCCATCTCATAATCCTTGTCCTTTATGTTGATGTCTTTATTCTTACTGGTAGTGACTCAAAAATTTTAAGCCATGTGAAAACCATCCTTAAGAAGAAATTTGAAATGAAAGACTTAGGCTTTTTGCACTATTTCCTTGGCCTCCAAGTTTTGCAAACCAATGAAGGATTTTTTCTTTCCCAGTCTAAGTATGCTTGTGACCTTCTTCGTCGCTTTCACATGGATTATTGTAAACCAACCCCTTCACCCTTCCATTCTGGAATCGATATTACTACTACCTATACTTATCCCGAAGTTGATGCCACCCTGTACTATCAGTTAGTTGGTAGCCTCTTATACTTGACTCATACTCGTCCTAATCTTTCCTTTGTTGTTGGTCTTATTGCCCGGTATATGAAAACACTCCATGAAAGCCATTGGAAAGCAAATAAAAGGATACTTCACTATGTTCGTGGTACATTGCAGTTTGGGATACATTACAGTTCAGGGGGGACTCCTTTATTGGTTGGTTTCAATGATTCAGATTGGGCTGGTGACCTTGATGATCGAAAGTCTACTGCAGGTTATGTTTTCATCCTTGGTTCAGGACCTATCACTTAGGCTTGTAAGAAACAATAGGATATTGCAATTTCTTCAACAGAAGAAGAGTACAGAGCAACAGTAAATGCAGGTTAGGAATCCTTGTGGCTTCGACAGATCCTTTCAGAGTTTGGATTCCCGCAACAACATCTGACCAGCCTTTGGTGTGACAATCAGAGTTCCATAAAGCTCACCAAAGACCCAGTTCAACATCAGCGTAGAAAACACATCGAGCTACACATGCACTTCATCAGAAAGATTATTCATGATCAAGTTATTGAACTGATTCTTTTCCCTACAGAATATCAAGTTGTAGACATTTTCACAAAGTCTCTTACATAAGCGAAGTTTTCCAAACTTTGATCTATGTTAGGAGTTCAAGAAGTTGTCATTAAGGGGGGTTAGGCTCTAATGTATCCTTTATTCTCCTATTGTGTCACTATTGTAAATCCTTCAATCCTATCCCAAGTTGTTCTTAAAGGGGGATGTTAAGATATTTAGATACTTTGGAGTTAGTTAAGATCTACTTGGTATAATTTGTCCTTAGGTAAAAGTGTGTTTCCTAGTGTGTTTCTTTAGGATGCATTAGTATGAATTTGTAGTTAGGAAATACGATGGTCACGATATGTTCCCGACATAGAGTAATCTAACAATTCATACTCTCCTCGATCTTAGCGACCATTGATTCATGGCTTAACACCCGATTGGTCCATGATCTCTATTTAAAGAGAATGGAAGTTCATTTGTCGATGATTGATTGTGAGAAACTCTTTTGTAAAATATCTCTCTAATATTTTTCTTTGTATTAATAAACTGATCCAAGTGGCCGAATTGGTTGGGGCCGTGGATGTTTCCCCATGGGGGTTTTACCACATGGAAACATCGATGTGGTGATATTTGATCTGGTTATGTGAGTGGTTACTGAAGGTGTTCATCCTTTGTTGGAATACTTGTTTTGTCTAGGAGTTTGAGATGAACAATCGGAAGGGATAATATAACTCTCTGTAGATCTTGGTTTAATGTGTATTAATGGGAGATATCCTCGAGCATTTTTCTCATTAATGACAATGTTAACGGTTCCTGCATGGTGAGATGTTAGCATTAAAGGTTACTAATTGCATATTAAGAAACAAGTACAAAGGTCACGGGGATGGGAAAGAGAAATTAAGGAGTGTCTAATTATCGAAAACGGTCGGGTGAGCTTCAAAATAGGGTTACAAGGCACAACTGTTGGAGGTGAATGCGCAAGGGTCAAATTATATATCTCATAACTTTTTGAGTGAAAAACACATAACACGAAAGAGGGCATGATGGGACAGTCCAGAGGAAAATTTGTATATTGCGAAAGTCCAGGTAATGTTTGCAGGAAACAAAACAATGGAAGTGCAAATGTGAGCCTACCTATCTGGGAACCTGCAAATGAAAAAATGGCTCAAGTATGGAATAGAGAAATGGCTAGGAAGATTCGTCTTTGCTAATATATTGAAAATTTTAATATATATCCCATTGCGTGGTAAGATCTTTTCTGCATGTCTCTAGGCATAAAAGATAAAATAAGAGAAGATACATTAATTTAAATTCTAGGAGTCGAGGTTCATTTAAATTTCAGTGTCTCGTCGACACTTTTGATTTTTAATGATGATCTATACGGTTGTTGCATGATGAAATGTTAGCATTAAACATTGGTCAGGAAGAGTAAACCGTGACTAACAATTGGATATTTCGTGAACCCGCCAACCCGAGGATCTGCGAAAGAGATTCCATGAAATGGGAAAGTATGGAAAGTTGTCAGATGAGCTTCAGAATTAGGGTGACAATGGTTCCCCAAGAGACGTGACTTCCCGACGGTCAAATTGGATGTCTCAGAACTTGAGTGAAAAATGTGTACCACGGAAGAGGGGATGATATGGGATTCCGACGGTCAATTTGTATATGGTAGAAGTGTGGAATATCTCCTCGAGCCTTTTGCTCATTAATGACATGTTTAAGGTTCATACATGATGAAGTGCTATCATTAAATTTTTCCAATTTCATATCCAGAGAAAAGTAGGAAGGTGGTCGGGACAAGGAACAACAATTAAGGAATGGATAATTATTGAAAGCAGTTGGTGATGCTTTGAAATAGGGCTACAAGATACAACCAACAGAGGTGAGGGCCTGAGGGTCAAATTGTATCTCTTGGGAGTGTTGACCATAGAACGTGTAATATGAAAGAGGCCATGATGTTGCAGTCTTTTGAAAAAATTGTATATCATGGAACCTCGGGTATTGTTTGCTAGTCATGGAACATTGGAAACCAAATCCTAAGCCCACTAGTCTGGGAACCCGCAATAGAAAAAGTGTCTAAGTATGTAACAGGGAAACAGTAGGTCAGACTCGATACAAAGTAAATGTACAACATCATGGAGATACAACCAACTTGGGGATGATTATTGAAAGGAACGAAGGACAATCAGGCTTGTGACGAGGCATTCCAGTGGACAAATTGTATATCGCAGAACTATGGGCATTGTTTGCAAGTTGTGGAATATTCGAAACACAATTTTTAGGCCATTAATCCAGGAAACCGCAATAGAAAAAGTTTCCAAGTATGGAATAGGGAAATGCTGGCCCAGACTTGTTTTTGCTAATATATTGAAATTTGTGATAGCTTTCCCATTACTTGGAAAGATATTCTCTGCATGTTTCCGGAAAAGATCTTTAGGGATGGTTAGTCCTCGAAGATTTTCATTATTAATGATGATATTTACATTTGTTGCATGATGGTGTATTAGCATTAAACCTTTGATGTTGCATATTTGGAAAGAAGTACGAGGATGGGAAGAATAGGAAACAGTGACTAGGAATTGGAGATTTTGTGAACCCGCCAATGCAAGGATCCAAAATAGGGTGACAAGGTCTTCCTAGAAGACGTGAGGCCCTAAAGGTCAAATTGTATCACTTGAAACATTTGAACGCATAATGTGTAGCATAGAAGAGGGGCCGATGTCAGAGTCTAACGGTCAATTTGTATATGGCGGATGTCTGGGTGCCAATTGTTCCATAGCAGTGTGTTCAATTGTCACAAGTAAGACCATAATTAATGTACATTGGGAAGGGCATGAAGTTAGTGACGATGGAAGGCACCAACAGATACTTTGAAACATTTGTGAACCCTGGTAGAGTGAAGCTTGCGAGTTCGAGGAGTAGGCAGTGGAATTGTAGATCACAAATTTTTTGAGTGCAATATGTATATCAGGGAATAGGAAGCAACAAAGTTCGAAAGCACCAACCCGACAATCGCAGCCATAAAATTGGCTAAGTATGGAAAGGAACAACGGTCAGTCAGATTTTTCATGTGAGGATGTAGATGGAGATGAAGATATGTCATCCCTCCAACCCTGGAACCCATGATCATAGAAAGGTGACTAAGTATACAACCAAAAAGTGATAATACACAAGAAGAAGAAAAGGGAAAAAGGGCTAAGTATCTCACATAACAACATTTATTGTTTGTTTATTAATGCCAATATTTTCAAACCCTTTGTGAGTTCTCACTTGTAAAAGAATAAATTGCATATCAAAGAAATTCTTTGGGTGCAAGATGTATATGACGAAACAGGGGACATAAGTGTTGGATACCACAAACCTGGGACCCGGTGGTCAGATAATTGTCTAAGTATTGAAAGGGACCGCGGTCATTCGGGTTCATGGTGTGAAGATATAGATAAAGACGAGCATCTACCAATCCATGAATACAGGAGGTCATGATCATAGAGATGTGACTAAATATAGAACCACAAAGGGATAATAGAGGGGGAGAAAACAGGAAAAATTTAAAGAGAAAGTGTTTATATTTATTCCAATAGTATTCATATTAATATATATTAATAGATTATTTCTGGTCCAAATGCAAATTATTTTCCAATTTGCAGGATGTTGTTCAGTTCACAAATTTCGTTGAAACCCATAAGCAATAGATATATATATATATACACACACACACACACACACACACACACACACACACACACACACACATATGACGCAACATTTTTTATATGCATGGATATTATCAAATAGAAGAAGCTACAATATATGCAAAATATTGAACAAGAACATGACATCAACACTTGAGTTTCCTTGTTGTAATACAGTCATTAATTAAGTCTATTTACGGGACCCCGAAGAATGAAAGCAGGATGGGTCCTCCCATTTATTTATATAAGTATAGGGCAGGCACCACATAAGTATGACCTATGACAAATTATTCTTCCATATAAAATGTAAGGAGCTAATAGAGTAGTCTTTATTTAAATCGAAGTGCTAGGCAATAGAAAGAAAAGCTTGGCATCCATGTTTAATGACACATACAAAAAAGTCCAAAAAAATTAAAATAAAATACTAGAGATTGGAAAACACCATACAAAAACCTCAAATATTCTATATTCAAATAAATTGGGTTACAAAGAACAACTAAGATTATTTGTCATAATGACTGTGATTAGGCCTACCGCCGACAAAAAAAAAGAAAATATGTACAATAATGAAGCCTATGGACAATCTTTTATAGATTTGAACTTGACCATCAAATGCTTGATTCGTAAAAAACAATGAGTTGAATATCAATTTCGGGTCTTGGACTTCATTGGTGCTGCTAGCTAGATTTATCCCATCTTTTTGAATAGCTTGTCTCTTCTAGATATGGCCTGCTTGCATTGGCTAGTTATTCAACATTCCATACTTTGCTAAGTGTTAATTTCCCTCTATCATCGAAAACTTGGGGTTTAAGGTGCCTTCCTTGTAATGTTCCCGATCATTGACATCTGAGACAACTTAGATATGTGATTCAGGCCCAATTCAAAGACTAGGGAGTGGTTTTATGTGACACCATCTTTGGGGGAAGCAAATCATGTTAGCCAACAAAATTTGAGACAAAAAAAAATTCAAGTATGTTGGGACTGATATTGTTCTTGTATTCGATCATCTGTTTGGTTGAAAAGCCTGCCTAACGATTTGTATGTTGAACTTATTTGTTTCATTATTGTAAATTGGAAGGGATATCCAAGTGAGTTACAAAATGTTCCTCTGTTTAAGTACATAGCTTCTTCCAGCAACACAGATCTGGCAAGTGTATCAAATGTTGCAGATCACATCAAAATATATCTTCCATCATAGGGGTGGCAGACATGGAGGCCCACAAAATAGTCTGAAATGTTTGGAAGTGACGCCAAATATTAATCCATGCCTAAATACACTCATAAGGAAATTATAAAATTGGATACCCACGAATGTGAGAAACTGTATGCGCATTTGAATCAAAATTCTAAAATCACAAAATTTTTTATGCCAAAGTTGTAACAGAGTTGACAAACAACCAGTTTCTATGTCAAAGAGTGTTGAGTGACCTTTGCATGCAACAACATACTCGACATATAATCAACTTTTGATCACTACTGGTACTAATTTCAAGTGTAAGATGTCGTTATCTCAGGCTCCAGGCAGTTTCACTTTCAGGCATCAACATTGGCGGTGACCCCAGGTTCTAGATAGATTTGGATTCAAACATTGAAATTGGCGGTGGAAATGGGAATAATGTTATTGACCATAGTGCGACAATATGGTGAACAAGTAAGGTTTTCATTGTCAAAGAACTTAGACTGCAGGATTTTCAGACCTAGAAAGAACATCGACTTTAGTTTTTCTTTGTCACGACAACTACAATGTTTCTTTGAGTCCATAAATCTTTGGATGTTGGGTGTCCTGTGCGATAATGACCTTGACATTAGGTACATGCCAGACATCTATTATCTGACATTGCAGTGTTAATGTAATTGTCATATTGGACGACATCTCAATTGCATTGGCACAAGAAATATCCAGGAAGGATGTGAATCCCAAACACTACCTAAACCTTTTAGAACAACCGTGTGTTCAAAAAATACATTGTTATATATTTAAAAAAGTAATAAATTGTATTGTTAGAGAATTTTTTTTTTTTCAAATATCGGATCAACTACAACAGAAGAAATGTATTTTCCTTATTCAAAGGAAGGGAAATAATAGGAAGATTGATATTAGGTGGAAACAGTTCTGGAATACACCACTACATTAAGGTCTCTTCTAAGGAATGAAATAAAATGATTGCATGAAGGTGGTAGTAAAAGACGGTTTTCAGAAACCAAATCATTACTTGAACATGCAAAACTTCTTGTAGAAGGTGGTAGTATAAAGTAGCTCAACATACTTTGAATAGAAACTTCTATAATTTTAGTATGTCGATTCAACCACCCATACAGTTTCTCATACTCGTGACGATCCAAATTTATAATTTCCTTTTAAGTATATTCGCGAATGGAGTAATATTTTGTGTCATTTCCGAATATTACAGACCATTTTGCAAGCCACGATATGTGAGACTCCTTTGAGGAAAGATAAATTATTGTCTGGTCTGCAGAATTTGATACACTTGTCAAATCTGTGTTGTTGGAAGAAACTATATACTTCAACAAAGGAGCATTTTTTAGGTGACCTGAAAGTCCCTTCCAACTCCTAGTAAGAAAACAAAGAAGATCAACACATAAATCTTCAGGCAGGCCTTTCCACCAACTAAAACATCGAATACAGGGAGAACACCAATCACAAGATACTTGATTTTTTTGTGTGTGTGTTTGAGTTTTTGTTGGCTAACAAAGTTTTTTTTCTCTCAAAGATGATGTCACATAAAACCATTCCCTTTTATTTCAATTGGGCCTGAATGGCATCCTAAGTTGTCTCACATGTCCATCACCAGGAACATTACACTGAAGGCACCTTAAATCCCAACTCTTCGATGATAGAGAGAAATGGGAATAAGTATTTAAAATCAACATTGGAGGATGACAGTATAATATTCCGTAGATTTTGGTTTAATTCTCTTTAAGGGTATATGCCCTCGATCTTTTTTCTTATTAATTCCAATCTTTTCGGATATGTGTGATGAATAGTCACTAATAGCACGAGTTAACATTCCCATATACAAGCAGATTCTCAAATATGACAACCTGTAACATATGCACAATATTAAAGAGGGACATGACATCAAGACCTTTGTGGATGACACATTCATGGATGGCAGCGTGGTAGTACAATATTGAACTATTACTATGATGATGCCTTTAAAAAACTAAAATAGGCAATACTTTTTGCAAATTCAAAATGGACGCAAATTTTTTTATCAAATCCCATAATATTCTCTTGTTTATGCATTTTAATGGGAGATGTCCTTGAGATTTTCACTTATTAAAACCAATCTTTTTGAACTTATCTAGTGGGTTGTCACTAGTAAAATAATAATTAATGTGCATTGGGAAGGGTGGAAGGTGGTGGGGATGGATGGGAGCGAAAAATGCTTTTAAACTTTTCTGAACCCGAGAGTACATGAACCTATGAAACTTTGAAGACTCGACTAAGTATGGAAAGAAAGGTCGGATAGACGGAGTCATCGTAGGTGGAGTCAGGCTTACGAGTTCGAGGAGTCTGGGGTTGAATGGTAGAGAACAAAATTTTTGGGTGCAAGATGTATACCCCAAACATGGATTACCAGAGTTCGATAACACCTATTCGCGAACCCGCATTCATAAAATTGGATAAGTATGAAAATGAACGGCGGTTGGTTGGACTAGTGATGTGAAGATATAGATGGAGATGTTTATTTGTTAGTTCTCCACACTGGGAACTCGCGAGCATAGAAACGTGACAAAGTATAGAACCAAAAACGCATAATAGAGGGTAAGAACAAAAGGGAAAAACGTGCAAGTTTAGAAAAACGGGCAAGTTTTGGGTGCAAGAACAAAAGGAAAATTCTTGTGTGGTCTACAGAATTTGATACACTTGCAGAAAAATGGACAATAAAACTGTTAACCAAACATTTCAGGCTATGAGACCTGTCAGGTACACATTCAAAGCTGCCAGGACCATCTAAAGGCCTTCCACTGTGAAAGAAATTAAGAAAGGTGTGGTTTTCATGGTTGGTATTTTTCAATACTAGAAGTGATCAAAATCCTCTTGCAGTCCATCTTTGTATGTGATTACTACAACTAGAGAAGCATGATTGTAATGTTGTCTTCGTCTCATTCTTGATTGCCAATGTTCGACACAGAACCTACTTCGATCACAACCAAAGTGACACATAGGAAAAGGAAATTGTATTTTCTCCTCACATACAAAGATGTTTTGCAAGAAGATTTCGACTTAGGAATCCCCAGTAGTCAATTTTCCCATCTGCAAACTGCAAATAGCAAGTGAAGATAAACACGACACCCAATCCCTCCTGTCAATGGGGAACAACAAAAGGCCAATGTTCAACACAAAACCTACCTCCATCACATCCATAATGATGCATAGGAAAAGGAAATCATATTTTATCCTCACATACAAAGATGTTCTGCAAGAGGATTTCGACTCAGGTATCCCCAGTAGTCTAATTTCACACCTACAAACTGCAAACAGCAAGTGAAGCTAAACACGACACCCAAACCTGCCCATCGATGGGGAATGACAGAAAGGCAGTTCCAATCACAGTTGCAGAATCCAAAGCGTTCAAACTGCAACAAGACCAAAAGGCAAACAAGAATAACAACAACAGGAAAATAGGAAATCAGTGAGCAAGCAAGAAGCAAGCATGAATCAGTGAACTGACAATGCCTCTAAAGAACAATATTGCCCATATTCACTACAAAGAACATTGCGTATAAAAAAAAAATAGAAGAAAGTGTATTCTAATAGGCCTATTTAGCAAACATTTAAGGGTGTGAGGCCTGTTAGGTAAACATTTAAGTCTGTCATAACTGCTTTATAAACATTTAAGAAAGAATGCAGTGTGGCAAGTCTTTCACGTACGAAATATTTTTTATTATATTATTTTATAACAATAAAAATAAATTAGTAACAATAGTTCAAACAATAGAGGCTATGTAAAAAAAAAATTATTCAAAGAACAAACTAATATGAAGTCAACTAA
>SNQJ01S0119206.1:0-16550 GCA_010110895.2 Picea sitchensis
CACTATATCAAACAATTAATTGCTCAAAGACACTATGCGACTTGTCAAGCTTGAATATGGGAGGGTTGACGAGGTGTCCTATTGGGTAGATCTTTTCCTAGGTCAAGGAGAGTTTCCAAGAGATCCCTCTCTAAGCCGTGTAAAGTGGGTGAAGTGGTTGGGGTCAAGACTTAATGGGCATAGGGCTCATGACATACAAGGGGTCGTAGTGTCTCATTCATGGGTGCCTTTGTAGAGGGTGTGTGGTACCTTCGTTTGCAATGCACTTTTTCCAAGTCCATTAATTGCTATTCTTTTATTCTTTCATAATTTTAAGGAGAGGTTGAAGGTCACTACCCTGGCGTGGTGACCAGATAATGACAATGTCACCCACAAACACCTAGTGGAAATGGGAAGGTTGGCTCGTGATGAGACCCCCTTTCTCCCTACCATGCAACTGAGAGCCATTACCTTGGTTGGTGACTTAATGATGGCAATGTCATACCACTAGATATTCATGGACGTGATAGGTCGGCTCGTGATGAGACCTCCTATCCTTCAACTAACCTTTTAAACATTCTTTATTATATTGTGGGTCCCCTTTACTCAAAGATAAGCGTTTTACTGCTTTCTTGGGTGATCCCTGGGCGAAGCATCTGGAAAGTTCATAAAAGGCTTTTATCTTTTACCCAACATCAATCCCTCTGGGCCTTCATCCCCATCTTCCCATAGAATGAGGGACAACCCCTTCTTGGGTCAATACACCCTAAAATCCCAAGAGATAAGGAAATGGAGGGGAATAATGATGTAAAGTGGTAAGTATGGTCGAGAATGATACAATGGCTCTTTAAGGGAGTTCCTAGTAGCAAACCCATCCCCAAGGAAAACCACTTACTAGGGCACAATGTTAACCACCAAGGTGAAGCAGGGCAAAAGGCATAATGTCCAAGCATATATCATGAAATCTAGAGCAATTTAAGATACAACATACTCAACTGGCTTAAATATTGAAATGATTCTCACCATAATACTGACTTGTACCTCATGGGGCAAGGCCCACTGCCTTCCGAAAGCTAGCTGATGTGGTGGATGCCATCTGGAAATCTGTGACCATCTGTGGTGGTGAGAGGGGTTTCCAGCTGTGCAAAATGGTACTGCTGGTCATGTAGTCTCTCGACACTCCATATCTGCAACCCGAGGGCCTCGAGACATAATCTCCTTAGTTATCCACAAAATGGGGATAACAATGTCAATTGGAAGATCTTACAACGGAAAAGAACAACGTGCCGAGCAATTAAGAATTCAACAGCTCTAACAGATGCATACAAATCAATAAAAACCTGCTTCAAACATTTAACATCTTCACACATTCAAACACATGGAGGTACCCTCTACATATCATTTAAATGCACAAAGAAAATGACAAGAACTAGTCATACATTCAGAGGAAATCAATTCTGTGTCATTACTGAAGATTTTTGAGGAACTAAAGGCTGCTCAACAGATCTGTCATATGATCTCTTGTTGAGCTCTAAGTTAAAGGTCTTCAAACTGTTTCACTACTGTTTTATGACAACCACTGAATCCTTGAAAATCTACCTTTAACTTTGTGATTGCATGCTCTTTTAAGGGTGCTCTTGCAAATGTTTTGGGTGACCAAAGTTAGCACATGCATAAACCTTAAAACAAACAATACCCTCTAGGATCTTTAACAACAAGGCTGAAAATACTAAGCATACATGACAAATGAACTCATGCTGTTTTTGGTCAACATGACCTTGGAAAACCCCCCTAGGGAAAACCAGTTTGGAGATAGATGTATATATATGGAGTTCTCAAAGAAAAACTGCTACAAAGAGAAAATATAACAATGGAACCTATTACAACAACAATCCTTCACAAATTGCTTTGGAGTTCCTGAATATGGCGCCCCTTTTTGACTTGTGCGCTCTTTCCTCTTTGCACCTGCTAGAGAATGCTTGCGCCCTTGATGATTTCCTTGTTTGATGAATGGATCCTTGCGCTCTCTATCTCAGATGAAGCGCCCCTCTAAGATCCACACCTCCTCTCAAGCATAAGCCTCAACCACAAGTGCACCCTCCACAAAACTAAAGTGCAACCCTCACTAGATCATTGCGCCCTCCAAGAAAGAGATGCACCCTCCTATTTCATGCTCCACACAAGAAGAAACCCAAGCTCATGCGCCCTAGGTTCTCACCAAAGCGCCTCCTCAAGCTTTTCCCTCTCAACAATGGCTTCTCCTCTCTCAATGGTGCGCCTCCCTTCTCCTCTCCTTCACTCTACTACACAAGTGAACAATAGAATCTCATCCTTACCCTCTTTCCTCCTTTAGCCTTCCTTAGGCCAAACCTAGAAGATCAATGGACTAGATTAGATCTAGCCAAATCTGATCAATGGGTGAGATTACTTCCCATAAATATCACTTAGAAGCCCACTTTACTCAAGTTTCCATAGTTTGCTTTATGTCTATTAATTTACCCACTTTGTGAATTAATTGTCACTTTATGACTTAAGTGACAAATTTTACTTTATGACTTAAGTGACTAAGTCAAAGTGAAATTAGATCATAAAGTAAAGGTAGAAGGGTAATACTTTCCTCCTTTGTGTTTAGAGACTCACAAACACAAGGGGACCACTTCCCAAGGTACACAAATCTCAACACTTCCTCTTACCGAGGAAAGTGTTTCTCACCAAGCCCATCTTATCTCTGACATAGACATGCTTGCCCCTTGGCAAGGCCTTGGTGAGAATATCTGCCACCTGCTCATTAGTCGGAATGTACTGAAGCTGAACTACCCCATGCTGAATCCAATCTTTTGATGAAATGATATCTGATCTCAATATGCTTCGACTTGTCATGAAACAATGGATTCTCAGAGAGTTTGGTACAACTCTGATTATCATAGTGAATGATTGTCGGACCCAACTCACGACCAAATAACCCAATGAACAACTTACGAAGCCAAATGGCCTCACAACTGGCCAGACTGGCTGCCATGTACTTTGCATCGGTCGAACTCATAGCTATTGACATCTGTTTCCGGCTGAACCAAGAAACAACTCCCTACCCCAACCCAAAACAACACCTTGAGGTGCTTTGCCTGTCAGTGGCACATCCTGCCCAGTCTAAGTTTGTGTAGCCAACCAAACTCACCCCATCTCCTCTGACATAGTCCAGACCAAAATCCACTGATCCTGCAATGTACCTTAGAACATGTTTTGCCCCAATCTAGTGAACACTCCTAGGCTCCACCATGTACTGGCTGAGAGTGTTCACGACAAAACAAATATCTGGTCTAGTGTTGACTAGATACATCAAGGACCCAATCAACTACCTGTATCTCGTAGCATCCACCAACTCGAAATTTGAAGCACTAAGCTTCTTCCAGTTGGTGTCCATAGGTGTAGACATGGGCCTGCAGTCCTCCATTTGAAATCTGCTCAAGATGTCTACATCATACTTCCCCTGCCCCAGAAGGATATGACCCTCCTCCTGCCAAACCTCCATGCCCAAAAAATAGTGCATCAATCCGATGTCCGTCATCTCAAACTATGATGCAAGACCCCGCTTGCAATCAACTATGAGATGCTCTGCTCTCGTGATGAACAAATCATCCACATATAGTATGAGAATGAGTGTATCCTCACCTCGAATGATATAGTAGAGGTTAGGATTTGCCTCACTCTTCTCAAACCCCATCTGAAGAAAATAAGCGTCTATCCTCGAATACCAAGCTCTTGGAGCTTGCTTTAGACCATAAAGTGCCTTTCTCAGAAGACACACATGGGACTCTCTCCCCAACACCTCAAACCCCTGCAACTGCTCTATGTACATCTCCTCCTCTATAAAGCCATTCAAAAAAGCAGTCTTTACATCCATCTGATGTATCCTCCAACCCATCTCTGCTGCAATGGCAATAATGCTCTGGATAGAAGTGTATCTCGCAACTGGTGTGAATGTCTCATCATAGTCGACTCCCTCTACATGAGAGAATCCTCTTGCCACAAACCGGGCCTTGTGTTTCTCTATGCTATCATCTGCAACATACTTGGTCTTATACAACCACCCATAAGTCACAACTGAATTCCCCTCAGGTCTAGGAACAACCTCCCACACATCATTGCACATAATGGAGTCATACTCCTCCATCATGGCCTCTCTCCAGACCTGCTGATCAACTGTCTACGCAAATGTGGTGGGCTCCGCATTTGAAATGCTTGTCACAATGGCCAAGCAGGACCCAAACCTCTTCGGTGCTCTACTCTCCCTCATCAACCTCTGAGGCTCTTCAACATACTCCTTGGCCTCCTGAAATCATCTTGGTTTCTTCTTCCCTGAAGTGACGGAGTAGTATCCTCATGCCCCCAAGTCTCATGCACAGATCTCTGCATAGTAGTCTATGACCCCGAAGCATCTGCACCAACTCTCTGTGAACTCGGCAACTATGACCCTAAAACTGTAATGGGTGGACCAGTCACCCCTGAACTTGGTGTACTCAACAACTGAGGCCGTGTCCCTTGACATACAACACTCTCAATCTGTGGGACCTCTTCAACTCTATCTCTCAACTCAAGTGATCTCCTAAAGGCTCTGCTCTCCTTGAATCTAACATCTCTCCTGACCACCACTCTCCTCTGTGCTGGTATGTAGATACAATAGGCCTTCGAGATCTCTGAGTATCCAACTAGGATCCACTTCTCCGTTGTGGGATCTAGCTTTGTCCTCTTCTTTGAGGGGACATGAGAGTATGTCAAGCATCCAAAAATATGCAACTGCTCAACATTAGGCCTCTTCCCAGAGAAGTCCTCCTCAAGAGTCTTCCTCCCCAAAGCTCTATGGGGAATCGGGATTCCTGTTTTGTAGATAAACTGCAGTACTACAAGCCTCTTTCCATAAGTAGAATGGTAGTGCCTGATCATGCAACATACTCCTCGCTGCACCCACTATGGCCCTGTTCTTCTTCTCTGTAACCCCGTTCTGCTGGGGGTTGTAAGGAACGATCAACTGCCTTTTGATACCTTGCTAGGTACAAAAATCTGCAAACTCTGTGGAGGTATACTCACCTCCATTGTTTGACCGTAAGACCTTGATCTTCTTTACTGTCTGGTTCTCCACAAGAGCTCTGAACTCTTGGAACCTCTTGAAGACCTCACTCTTGGTCTTCAGGAAATAGATCCAGGTCTTCTTGGAGTGGTCATCGATGAAAGTAAAATAGTACTCGCATCCACTCAAGGAAACACTCGACATAGGCCCACACACATCTGTGTATATCAACTCAAGTACCCCAACTGATCTACTATCACTACTGGGAAAGGAAGTCTTGGTGTACTTCCCAAGAGCACACCCTTTGCACATCTCCTGGCGCTCAATGTTGAATTGTGGCATTCCTGTCACAATCTCTCTTAGCGATCTCAAAGCTCCATGATGCAAATGAGCCATCCTACGATGCGATAGCTCGCACAACTGATTGCTGTTGTTGCTACTACTCGCTGCCAAGGCATGCAAAGGCTGGAAAAGTAATCTATACAGTTTCCCATCCCGTGTCCCAATCACCCTGCTAGTGGTGATACTGGACCCTTTATGGTGTATGAGGACCTCTGTCCCTCTGAAGGACACCTCAAGACTCCTATCCTGTAGGGATGAAACTAAAATAAGATTCTTCTTCAGCCTAGGAACAAATAACACATCCCTGAACACCAAGGGTGGCATACACTCCCTCTGAAATGATACTGTGCCACGCCCGACTGCCTTGACAATGGTGTTGTCTCCAGGCACTATGTCCAACCTGATCCCTGGATCTCTACGATTAGTGAAGTGCTCTCTCACACCTGACATGTGACTTGATGCGCCATTGTCAATGTATCGGATACTGGAAGGTGACTCAACTGATGTGCAACAAACTATCAAAGAGCACTCCCTCTCAAACTGAGTGGTAAACTTCTCCTCCTCTGCTGTAGCCTGTCGCTGCAGTGCCACCCTGCTTCTTCTTCTTCTTCCTGTTGGGACATTGTCCAACATAGTGCCCCATCTTCTGACATGCAAAGCACTTCACTTTGCTCATGTCTCTCTGCTGCTCACCACCTCTCTGTTGCTGCTTGGCCCCAACCTTGGGACCCTTCTTGGTCTTCTTCTTGCCCTTCTCCAAAAGAGCAAGATCCTCCTCTTCCTCCCCACCACACTGCTGACTAGTAGATCCAAAGCCACGTCTGGTCTCCTCCTACACAAAGTCATCCCAAAGCCTCTCCCAACTGGGCATATGCTCCCTAACAATGATGCCATGTACAAAACTCTCCCATGGTTTTGTAAAGCCATTCAAGGCTGTCCACACCAACTCAGAGGGATCTACTATATCACCAACTGCACCCATCTCATCATGAATTTGAGTGAACCTCGAGAGGTAAGAAGTAACTGTATCTGTCTTCACCATCTTGGTGCCCCGCAGCTTCTCCCGAAGGACCATCTTGCGGTTCTGGTTAGGACTTTGATAAAGACTACACAAAGACTGCCACATCTGAAATGCGAAGTCCTTACCAGTAATGTGAGGAATCACATGGTCTTTCACCGCATCAAGGATTGTTCTCTTAGCTCTCTTTTTCTGTTTCTGAAACTCAACAAAGAGAACCAAATCTGTAGGAGGTACAACAGGATTCTCCACAATCTCCCATAACTCTCCCTCATCCAGAATCATCACTATCCTTGCCTTCCATGGAGACCAATTGCTTGCTCCCGCAAGCCTATCCTCCACCCTCAAACCACTAGCAACCAAGGCTGCCATCTGATGACAAACTGATACTCTTTAACCAAGTAAAACTGAGCAGCACTGAAGCAACAAAAATCTGCCCACTTCACACTCAACTCAAGTGTGAAAAAGAAGAACCAAACTGTGCAAAAAATTCTGCCAACTCTTTGCTCAAAAATCAGCCACCAAAAATGCCCTTTGGCTCTGATACCATGAAGATTTTTGAGGAACTAAAGGCTGCTCAACAGATCTGTCATATGATCTCTTGTTGAGCTCTAAGTTCAAGGTCTTCAAACTGTTTCACTGCTGTTTTATGACAGCCACTAAATCTGATTTTCTGCCCTTGAAAATCTGCCTTTAACTTTGTGATTGCATGCTCTTTTAAGGGTGCTATTGCAAGTGTTTTGGGCGACCAAAGTTGGCACATGCATAAACCTTAAAACGGACAATTCCCTCTAGGATCTTTAACAACAAGAAGGCTGAAAATACTAAGCGTACATGACAAATGAACTCATGCTGTTTTTGGTCAACATGACCCTGGAAAATCCCCCATGGGGAAAACCAGTTTGGAGATAGATGTATATATTTGGAGTTTTCAAAGCAAAACTGCTACAAAGAGAAAATATAACAATGGAACCTGTTACAACAACAATCCTTCACAGATTGCTTTGGAGTTCCTGAATATGGCGCCCCTTTTTGACTTGTGTGCCCTTTCCTCTTTGTGCCTGCTAGAGAATGCTTGCGCCCTTGATGATTTCCTTGTTTGATGAATGGATCCTTGCGCCCTCTTTCTCAGATGAAGCACCCCTCTAAGATCCAAACCTCCTCTCAAGCATAAGCCTCAACCACAAGTGCGCCCTCCACAAAACTGAAGTGCACCCAACACAAATGCGCCCCTCACTAGCTAGTTGCGCTCTCCAAGAAAGAGATGTGCCCTCCTCCTAGCTGACGCTCCACACAAGAAGAAACCCAAACTCATGCGCTCTAGCTTCTTGCCAAAGTGCCTCCTCAAGCTTTGCCCTCTCAACAATGGCTTCTTCTCTCTCAATGGTGCGCCTCCCTTCTCCTCTCCTTCACTCTACTATACAAGTGAACAATAGAGTCTCATCCTTACCCTTTTGCCTCCTTTAGCCTTCCTTAGGACAAACCTAGAAGATCAATGGACTAGGTTAGATCTAGCCAAGTCTAATCAATGGGTGAGATTACTTCCCATAAAGCTCACTTAGAAACCCACTCTACTCAAGTTTCCATAGTTTCACCCACTTTGTGAATTAATTGTCACTTTATGACTTAAGTGACAAATTTCACTTTATGACTTAAGTGACTAAGTCAAAGTGAAATTAGATCATAAAGTAAAGGTACAAGGGTAATACTTTCCCCGTTTGTGTTTAGAGGCTCACAAACACAAGGGGACCACTTCCTAATGTACACAAATCTCAACAAATACCAGACATCATACAATAACATTGAACATGGTGAACGGCTTGCCGCTTGAGCGTTTATATATTATATTTGACACAAGAAAAGCAAGAGTGGAAGGAGATGGTTTACAAGAACACAAATACTGTAAGGAAGGAATTACGGACTGAAACTTAAATGCAGGGGATGGATCTCTTTTGCCTACTGCATTTATCAATTGACTGTGCTCAAGATATCTGGTCAAACAACTTTGGTTGTAAGAAACTTTTGAATTCCCCAAAGTGCCGACCCTAACAATGGGTGCTCTTATTGTCTTTTACTCCTCTCGCTCATGCCCTAAAACTGCTTCCTGAAACCATTTCTTGCTTCTTGAAACCGTTTTCAACTTCTTGATTTTTGAGTGGTTTTCCTCCTAGTGAAAATTTGGTTTACCTTCATTTGGGTAAAATTCTGTTATGAGTAGATAATGGGGAAGCTGGAGATTCACATGCTAAAACATCCATCGAACCTCATTCCCGAAGTGTTCCTGCAATCATTTTTATTTGGTTGGAAACTTGAAAACAAAATCTACGTAGGCGCGAAACTCAACAGTCGTTGGATCTATCTTTGGCAAGCGTTCGAGACTGTTGATCGGAGGATCATCTATCAAAGTGCTCAAGGTTCAGGTCTAAATGGAGGCTCTGACGAAAGAAGCTTCGAGAGTCATGACAAATAAAATCAAACCTGGACTGTTGATTTGGAATTTGATTCGATGCTAGCCATTGATCGATCTTGACTGAAAACCAACATTCCTTAAGGCTTCGATGGTGCCAAGATGACATTAGATGGGTCCCACGAATCACGTGGAATCTTGGTATTGATCCGATAGGTGCCCTGCTGGTAGCGACTTCATGCATATGTCACCGGGGACACGTGTCCATTTATCGTTACTTCGTGCAGGAGAGAAACCGCGATGGATCTCGGGCTGTTGATCTCACTCTCCTTTACCAAATCTGGATTGTTTTTCGGAGGTGCACCCATTAGAGCTATCTAGAGCCAGGACCCATGAGGAATGCCGACGAAAGAACTCCGATGACCGTAGATCTTGAGCTACAGATAAGATCGGATCTGGACTATTGATCGAAGCTGCAATAAGATGAGATTTGGGCCGTTGATCTTGCTGCAACCCAAGAGCAAAAATCGGCTAAGGCATGAATAATATTATGCTGACGTCACTCTGGATGCATGGCGCCTTCTCACTGGTCTGTGCTGGTGCATGATGTGGCGGACAGGTAAGACATGTGTCACCTAGATTCGAGACATTCACCTGTGCATCAGGTGGGTTCCACCTGTCCATGTGGCAGTTGCTGATTGGCTCTGACAGTGCTGTGCTGGCAGGCTGACGTGACACTTGGTCGGGAAGCTTTGATACCTGGGAGAAAATCGGGACAGTTGATTGGTCCTACTTGAAAAGGTCTGAGAGCAGATCTGGACCGTCCATTGCTGGTGCCTCTTCGGAGTGTTGCAGGACTAGCTTTGAATGGGACTCCGAAGAGAGAACTACAAAGTAAATCTCGACCGTCCATTGGAGATCTAAGGATGACTGAGAGCCGTTGATCTGGCATGGTCGAAAAAAAATTTGACTAAGGCAAAAATCGTCATGCTGATGCCGGCTCGAACATGTGACGACTTTCTATTGGCCCACGGTGGTATTGACGTGGCTGGGGAGCAAGGCACGTGTCACTCGGATTTGCGATTTTTACCTATGCATGTGGTGGGTTCCCCATGTCCACGTGGCAACCTCTGGTTGGCTTTGACAGTGCTCTGCTGGCGAGCTGACACGACACCTGGCCGGGACAATCTTGAGATCAAAGATCAGATCTGGACTGTTGATCGGTCCAACTCGAATGAGGTCCGAGTAGATCTGGACCATCCATCAAAGGAGCCTCCTCAGAGTACTTGAGGCTTGGATCTGAATGTGACTCTGAAGAGAGAACTGCGAAGTAAATCTCGACTGTCAATCTGAGGAACATGAGATCAAATGAGATCCGTTGATCTCATCGTGGTCGAAAATAGAAATTGACTAAGGTAAAACTCATCATGATGATCTCATCTTTGACACGTGGCGCCTTCTCACGAGGTCTGTGCTGACGCTGATGTGGCAGGGGAGCAAGACACGTGTCGCCCATTGTTTATATGCTTCGGGGCGACTTTGGTGGGTTCCACTAATCCACGCGACAGCTTCAGATTTGTTCTGACAGTGCCCTGTTGGCATGTCGTGCTGTCATCTCCTCTGCATTTCGTCGACGACGTTGTCCTTGATACTGTGAAAACTTGCGTCAGGGGTTTCTCTTTGCATTTTCTCAATGACGACCCTCGACCTGATCTCTACCGTTGATCTGTCGTTGACGCGAGTATAGCCGTTGATCTGGTTCACCCAAAAGCCAAGATCGGCTAAGGTATGAACAATATTATGCTGATGTCATCCCGACTTGTGGCGGCTTTCTATTGGCCCATAGTGGCATTGACGTGGCAGGGGAGCAGGACACGTGTCACCCGTATTTGAGGTTTTTACCCATGCATGAGGCGGGTTCCACATGTCCACTTCGTATCCTCTGTTTGTCTCTGACAGTGCTCTGCTAGCGTGCTGCTTTAGCTCCACGTGTAAATTAATGTGGCCGGGGAAATCATCGTCGGCGATAAGGAAATAAAACGCGCTGTGGTGAACATGTATTTCGCTGTCGAAGACGTCGACGATCAGTGAGCGCTTGCCCTTGGTCCTCGGACTATGGTTATGTGATAAGCCTCTTTGCCAYCGATGTTTGAGCTCTTTTTGGGTGCGGTAACCCCCTTTTGACTGCAACAAGCCTCTTTTGAACTGCGACGAAACCCCTTTCGAACTGCGACAAGCCCCTTTTGGACTACGACAAGCCTCGAGGGATTAATCTTGCCTTATACGTACAAGGGCATGGATTTTCTTGTTGTTTCTTAATTCCGCCTTAGGAAAATTCGACTTTGAGTTGCGCAGAAGCTCCTGAAGCTCGAATTTCTGCTGCTAACTCATCTAATCTCAGCCTTATAACTTCAATCATCCTTCATTTAATTGTAAGAACAAATACGATACTAACATGTCATTTGCACAATGGAGCATTACCTCTCTTGAAGCACATTGTGTAGAGATAAAGGTAAGTTCATAGAGTTCAAGGCCTTGGTTGAGAATCTAGCAGGTCAGAAGATAAAGGTGCTAAGGTTCGATAATGGAGGAGAGTACACATCTAAGGACCTCGATGCCTTTTGCAGGGAAGCAAGAATCAAGAGGGAGTTGCCAGTGCCATACAACCCGCAACAGAATGGGGTTGCTGAGAGGAAGAACCGGTCTATAATTGAGACAACCAAAGAATGATCCATGACATGGATTTGTCCATGTGTCTGTGGGCAAAGGCATGTAACACGACTATCTATATTTTGAAAATATGTCCTCATAAGATTTTGAAGGACAAGACTCCAGAGGCAACGTCACTAGTGAAAAACCTTAGGTATCACACTTGTGTATTTGGTTGTCTTGTATATGTTCATGTTCTTGAAAAGAAGACAACTAAGTTTTAACCCCCAAACATCAAGGGTATATTTGTTGGTTACGATGAGACCTTCAAGGGTTACTAGATCTATATTCTAGTACAATGAGAGACAATGATAAGTCGAGATGTTAAATTTGATGATGGATAGACCATTTAGTCTCAAGCCTCTATGAGAGGTTGAGGAGGTAGAAAAGCTTGCTGTCACAAAGGTTGATTAGAAAGAAGAAGAGCTATCATTTTTAGATTAACAAGGTTTTGGTGAAAAAAAGATGCTTCAATACCATCATGTTCCATTAGGAAGCTAGATGACTTACCCACACATTGCGGGAGGCACAGGAACAAGTAGGCGCACCTAAAGCTACATTTAAAGTGAGTAATTCTCCTAATAAGTTTTCGACTCTTGTTGCATTAATGACTTATATTCGTATGAAAAAACCTTCCAACTATAAGGAAGCAATTGAAGAATAGGAATGGGTGGATGCCATGATGGAGGAGTTTGATGTTTGGGAGACAGTTCCAGAACCTGTTATGAAATGAGTGATTGATTCTAAGCATGCACTTGTAGATGAAATCTTTTTTGAACAATGGAAGTGCGCTTTGAAGTTTCTGGAGAATCAAGATGAAGATGGAGTAACTTCTTTTGGAGGGGAACACCTTCCTTGCAAAGGAGTGTTAGCTTTCCTTGGTTGCTCCGAAGGTAAGTTTGCAAGATGGTCCACTCATAAATTCTATAGTAGTAATGGCAAGTGAAAATATGTACTTGCCTTTGTTTTTGTGTACATTGGAGAGCACAATGGATGAAGGTGCAGAAGGTATGTAGAGGTAGAGGGCACATACATGCCTACAACATGCATGTGCTAGCCTTAGGGGGGTTCTGGCTTTAGTTTTTTCTTTAATTAGCAGGATTGTTGTGCTATTCTAGATTTAGGACAGCTCATACTTTTCTAGATTTAGAAGCACTAGTTGAGTGTAGTTCTTCTAATTTAGGAATTTGCGTGTAGAGTTTAGTTTTAGGCAAGGCGCAAATCTATAGGAGAGATGGCATTGCATGCTGTTTTTCCTCTCTCCCAGTTTAGGCATAGATATCTAGGAGTCATAGTTCATGCATCAATACTTGCCTTGGTGCACTATTCTAGTTAGGTTTAGGGTTAGGTTTTCCACTTCTAATCTAGGTAGGTTTAGGGTTAGGGTTTCCACTCCTAATCTAGGCACACCATAAGGATGGTTTATTTTGGTATTTCCCTAACATTTCTTCATCTATAAAATAAAGGCAAGGTAGGAGTGTCATTCATTGAATTTTGAGATAAGTTTTACTTTGTAATTCTAGCGAGATGAGACACAAGCAAAGGGGATAAAGCAAGGCAAAGAAAAGAAGATGTAGGAGAGAGAACCTTTCACCACCTGCTTCGACATTCAAACTTGCAAGAATCCCAGTGCTTGGAACCTGGAATGAACATTTGTTCCTTGCATTCATCATCAACCATACCTGTAACATTTGTACCACCAACTAACAACATCTGTGAGAATAAAAGAGGTTAGAGATGAATTAGTTAGTGAGTTCTCTAGGATTCCAATTGGAAGTGAGGCGCTTAGGTCAAGAAATTGCACTAAATGGTTAGGATGCAAACTATGAAGGGGAATTAGGAAATGCGAAATCAAAGTCAAAACAAAAGCAGAAAACAAACTTGAGTCAAAAGTGAAAACTGAAAAGCAAACGTAAATAAAAGAAAACTGAGTGGAAGGGAGAAATAAATAATTTTTTTGGTTCTATTTTTTATTTATATAATTTTAATTTTAATTTTCATTCATTTATGTACAAAAAAAGGGGTGAACAATTAGCGACTTAAATGCAAATGGAACTTGGCATAAGGGAATGCATTCTTGATCCTACATGCAATATTCATGACATGGCAAGGGAAACTAAAATGAATGGAATGTCAACCAAACTACCAACCAACAAAGAAATGCAGAGCAAGAGGAGGGCTTACCAAGATCCAAAAAATTGATTACCATCTTGCAAAATCTGCCAAGTTTTCAAGTCATCATCATGTCACACACAAAAAGGATTGAGGACCAAAGTTTTTTTTTTTTTTTTGTTTGCTAGTTTGTCCATGACCTACGGGACTAGCCTATGGCTGAGAAACCGCGACTCAAGGGCATCTAAGCCGTCAAAGTCACCCGGGGATCGCACCCGGCTTGAGCCACACCAACCCTTAACATGGCTGGATTTTTTGTCTCCGCAGGTTTCGAGCCTGTGACTTTAACATCACGGAGTGCCTTAACAACACACTTCGTCACCCACTGTCCTACACCTCGAGGACTGAGGACCAAAGTTTTCACACAAGTCATGGGATTTGATTTTGGTTTGAGAATGAACAAGTCAAGACAATCAAGAGCAATAGTGTTAATCTCCTCAAGGATTGTTTTCATGCAATCATCAAGTTCCTCCATTGGGTTTCATCGTAAAAAGGGCAATATTCATCATCAATGATCTCATCAAGTTTGGGCATCTCGAGGTAATGCTTATAGTTTGAAGGACAAGGGTAAAAGATCAGATTGATAATAGTCGCCACTTGTAAGTAGAAATAGAAAAGCATGTCTATCTTGGTGGACCGCAAGTGGGCTACCTCGGTCCTCTCCAAGACAAACTCATCAACCTCATCCCCTTGGAACAAAATCTCATGCTCTTCTCCTAAATAATTATCATACACTAGGTGTGAATCAAAATCAGGGACCTGATCAAGAGGAGGTACATCAAAAGTATGTTCAAGAAAAAGAATTGGGGTTTCAAACTCACACTTATTGGTAAAGGCATCTTGCTCTAGTTCCCAATTCTCAATCCTTAGTCAAAGCCAGGCTTTCAAATTTGTAAGTGCTAGCAAATGGGTCATCTATCATGTCCACAAATTGAAAACCAACATAAATGACATCACACTCTAAATCCATCTCTTCATTGTGAAAGGTTTCCCCATCTTTGAAGAGAGGATTTGTCTTGCAAGTCATGAAAAGGAAGCCCCCTAAAGTAGGGGTCAATAGGCTCGGTACGAGGATCAAAAGGTCAAGGCATATTAAAAATGAGATGATGCTCAAGAGCAATAAGACCATGATTAAGCATATAGGCATGCTCAACACTTGCTTCAAAAAGAGTATCATCGAAAGGAAAAACATCATAAAGCCATAGCACTAAAGGTGAATCACGAGGAGTGCAATCATCTGCTTTTCTTACAAGAAAGATGCTAGGGTTTTCATGATATTGTTGCTTGGCCTCTAAGAATTCTTTGCAAGTTAAGAGATTGTAAGGTTCATCACACAGGTCGCCCCATGGAGGGATAGGAGCAATTTCAGGTGAAAGTTCAAAGCCTTGGGGTGAAGGAAAGAGCGGAAGCAACTCATGGTCGCCTCCCATCCAATCTGTTGAAGTTTGTAGCATTGGACATGTATCTCCACATTGGATTGTGTCTATCATGTGGAGATTGGCATTAATACCTCTCAGAACTTTGGAAATTCACTTTAATAATTTAATTATTAAAGTGAATGTCATTTTATAATTAATGGAGCTTAATTTAATAAAATGCCTAAGTTTTTGGCATTAGTGATTTAAGTTAATTAAATGAATCTTAGCCATTGATCTCAAGTGAGGGAGATTTAATCTCATCCATTGATCACTTTGGAGATTAGGGTTAGGGCTCATCTCAAGATTATAAAAGGCAGCCAAGGGAGAGGAGGAGACACACATTGATTTGGAGTTAGCGACTAATTTGAGTGAAGAAGGACTTTCAATCTGTGCATTTCAGTGAGAGAGAAGAATATTACAGCCAGGATATTTTTCAAGTGACCGTACCAGCAAGGCAGAGGTCAGAAAAATTTCTGGAGAGGTCATACAACCCACACCGTATGGGTCCGTAGTACGTACAGGCCGGGGCAACAGTAGCACAGCTTCCTGCAGGCCGTACAGGTTGACATATAGTCAGCACATCAGCAGGCAGGGGTAGATTTGGCAGAGGGGTTTTCAGCCAGGATTTTTGCCAGGTTTGGTTGCTGATTTGTATTCTTCTCAGTGGGCCATTTTCCCTTTTATAGGAGCCCTGATTTTTATCATTTTTAAAATCATCTCGTTGCTTGTTTTCCCTTGGNAGATTTGGCAGAGGGGTTTTCAGCCAGGATTTTTGCCAGGTTTGGTTGCTGATTTGTATTCTTCTCAGTGGGCCATTTTCCCTTTTATAGGAGCCCTGATTTTTATCATTTTTAAAATCATCTCGTTGCTTGTTTTCCCTTGGGGGTTTTTCCAGGGGTATCTACCCAAAATTATCTGTGTACATGTGTTTGGTTTCCTGTTTTATTCTGCTGCAATTTTCTGGTTAAGAATCTCAGTGTGCTTTTATTCAGTAGATCTGCATTTTATTTTAGCAAGGATTTACTAGGAATTAATTACCATGACTGGGGTTCAAGGAAATTTAACACAATCGGGGGTATAGATTCTGGAACTCTGTTGGAAGCAGGTTGAAGAAACTTTCCCAACCAAGGATGGATTTGGGCAGAAGGGAATTAAACCAAATAACAACCTTCCCACTAAGTGTGAGGAGGAAGATGCAAACAGCAGTAGCACTGTCAAGGGTGCCGATGGTTGTGTAGTAATAAGAAAAGGCTTCAAGATATTCCTCAGGAAACTCCCAAGAATGCCCAACACAATTGGACCTGTTATCCCCGTTTTCTAGGGATAACTAGGAGATCATGTCTCGAGGCCCACAGGTCCTAGACATGGAGTACCGAGAGCAGGATTGACCTGAGCATGGCCCTGGAGGGCCCATCCTTCTTCTTCTTCGCCAGACTTGTC
>SNQJ01S0119206.1:16560-27233 GCA_010110895.2 Picea sitchensis
AACTTCTTGTATATGAGCAATTAATGACATTTAATGCATTGGTTTAATTCAAGGATTGATCATTTTCATTTGATGCTATATTATTCTGGTGTTTATTGACAAGTAACATTATATTGCCATTGCCATTATTGCAAACATTGACTGCGTTGATATTTACTGCTATATATGCTCATATACATTGAACTTTGATAGTCATTGATTCATGAAGTACTAACCATTATTGCATGTATTAGTTTCATTATTGTCTTGTCTCGCAAGTAGGTGCCTTCTCTGTGGTTATTCTTCATTTGACTATCTTCTTGGCGGTAATCTGTGAAGGGGAAACCAGCCTTAAGCCTTTGAGCCCTTTCCTTTCAAAACCCCAGATTGCCAGGGACATCTCCCTTGGGCTTAGCCACCCTAAATAGAAAGGACCTCCCAATTGTGGTGACATTGGGTGGGGTAGGTCCCTGTTACGCCAGTTTGACCCTTATCCTCTAGTCTATGAACTAAACTACAAACTGAGCGATAACAGGACCTTCAAAACTAAACATGATTAAGGAGAGCCATTAATAGTCTTGTTAAAAAAGGAGAACCATTCTTCGGCCATAGTAAGTTTGCTGGTAACTTTTTCTTGTCTGGTAACGTTTTCTGTTTAACATTCCAACGGAAAGGATTTCAGAGTTTGATGATTTACCTCATAGTGCCCTGTTTTTGTGTTGAGAATCTAGAACCCCTTTCTCAAGGTACTGGTCAAGAAAAGATTATGATAGATTGGCTTTCTGGAAAGTTAAATCTTGAAAAACTGGCCATGTTTAAATTTGTAGAATTTACAAGTCAGAATTATTACAACATTTTATGCATGTTGATATATGCAAGAAAACCATTGTTTCTTGAGTGTTTGAAACTTTGATTAGTAACCGGAGGCTGTTGATATCAATCTCTGACTACTGGGCTTAATGGTTAAGAACATGTGTTTCCTCCTTGGAGGTCACAGGTTCAAAACCAGAGGGGGGTAGGGTATGTATAGCTCCGTATACTTTAGCAGTCAAATCACTGGGCGGAGGGGGTCCCTTGTCCCACAAACAAGGGGGTCTCATACACCAATTTGGTGTCAGGCTTGGATGTGAGTCGTGACCTTAAAAATAGATTATTATTGTTATTATTATAATGTTATCTAATCTCAAGGACATGTCTGAATGAGCTCTTTTGCATTGAATTGTAAGCAGGAGGACAATCATCCATACCTAATCATTAGTTGTTTTTCTAATTGTCAAGTCACTTTCAAATACGAGCTAATCTTTTTGAATGCTTTATACAAGTCTAGTATGAGCTTATAATTTCTATTTTGGTATTGTCTAGGCTGTTCTATGTTTGATATCTGAGTGAGTCACATCTATTGTAATTGTTCTGGATAATGTAGTGGGCAGTAATCCATTTTTCACATTGAAGAAAAAATGCTAAAATTGAAAAGAAAATAATAATGATGGGCCTGTGAGAAGAAACAAGGAATGGAAATATTTTGGAATCTCCTGAGTTATTGAATGTTTCTGTTTATGGAACTTAAATAAAAAACTTAAATATATTAGAATTTTATCTTATTCTGCATTTCTTTATTCCTGATTTTTATTCCAAAAACTTATATGCTGTCCCATGTGTCAGGACATTTGCTGATGGTTTTCCAAACCTTTTTATTTCAAATGCACATGGTATCCGAGGACAACATGTAGCCTTTTTGGCATCATTTAGTTCTCCCGGTGTCATTTTTGAGCAGCTTTCTGTCATATATGCAATGCCAAGGATGTTTGTTTCATCTTTTACTCTGGTTCTGCCATTCTTTCCCACGGGATCTGTTGAGCGCATGGAAGAGGAAGGGGATGTGGCTACAGCATTTACACTAGCAAGAATTCTATCAAATATACCCATGTCAAGGGGTGGACCAACAAGTTTGGTCATCTTTGACATTCATGCACTACAGGTGGGTGTAGGTAAATTTTTCTACATTTCAAGGGTACTACTCATCCTGAATATCATATCTAATAATGCTAATTTCTGTTTTTGGAATTGCAGCTGATTCAAAATAGTTTAGACCATTCCTTGGACAGGTGTTGTTGAAAATTCAGTTTATGGTAAATTTAAGTAAAAATGCCTCGATTTTCAGCATTAGGGGTTTGAATTTAATACCAAGACCACGTCATTGGTACAGCTTGTGAATTTGGACAGATAATTCAAACTGAAAATCTAATATGTTTAGTTAATTTTGTCTATGTCCTGGCAAACTATGTATTTCACTGCATACAATACTTCTAATTGTTTGAAATATGAAATATGGATTTCACCAAACAGAACCACAACGGGCAACTTTGAAAACAAGTTTACTTGACACGAAGATTAAACTATCCAACTTTTATGTTAATTTCTATTGTCAACAGAGGCAAAAACTGAGTACTGTGTCTGGAAGACTCTGGACATCTTCACTAGAACAGTGGGAACAATTGTTAGTGACAGAGAAGCTTTTATTATTGGGCAAGGCAACTTTGTTTTTTGAAAGGCATCTTAGGATTCACTAATGCACAAAAGAAGACACATCATAAAATCATATATTTTTGGCCCAAGTACAGGTGTGCTTGTTCACCCTGCCTATGTAAGCAAGGAGAGCAAGCATGTCTACTTTGGCTCCAACTTCAACAGAATCAATGTTTCTAAAAATTCCTATCCTAGCTACAAACTGTACTGCCAAATTAGATGTGAATGTAGCAGCTTCGGCTAGTTGAAGTGGTGTATTTTCTCCATTGAATGTGGCTCAGCAGTGTCTTTGCCATAAGGAGATACTTCTTAATCTTATAGTATCCCATATGGTTCTTCCTATCTGTCTAATTATCCACTTCTCCCAAAGCTGACCCACTTCACTTGGAGAGGGGCAATAAACAATAAATGATGTTCTGCTACAACCCAATCCTAGAGAGTTTGGGCTACCTTGTAGCCCCACAAAAGATGTTTGACTGTTTATGTCTTCTAGCAAATCACACATCTGCCATGTTGGAGTCTATCTTTAACTGATAGCCTCTAGGCTATTGTTGATGGTCAGCCATCTGAGAACTCTGGCATCTAGCAATATAGGTTTCCTGATTTGTTTGTTGTACAGACAAGGCAAATCATAAAATACTTGGGCATCCCCTTTGGAATTGATGTGTTTCTAGTAGAATTGTGGAAGTGGGTGTTGAGTAGATTTTAGAAAGACGGTTCACTCAGGATATATCACTTGTACGGAGAATATCACCATAGCAAATAGAATCTTGGCATCAAGTCCTGCCTCTTATCCCTCTTTCCTCCTTCCTTCTAAAATAGGATATAGGAAATTGGAGATGCCCCTTAGGCAGTTCCTTCTTTGGGAAAGGGATGGAAGAGAGCTCTCTTACTAGCATCATGGGACATTTGCACAATGCCTAGGGAGGCTTAAGGGATCAGTTTAATTGATAAATGAGATTGAGGGGTAGTGCTAGCAATGAAATCGATTGTACAGGCCATGAATGGAAAGGCCCCTTGGCAGGTTCTTGTGTACCATTGCATATAAAATTTTGTTCATGGGTGGCATAAATGGGCCTTTTGGAGTATGTGATCTAGTTGGTAGAGCTAGTGCTCTTAGAATTTCTGGGGGAGGATTACTCAAGGTGATTTGATAGGCATGGCAGTTAGTATCCAATTTTGCAATCTAGACTTTTCCCTCTGACCGGCCAAATTGGTTTAATTCCTTGTTTTGCAAGAAAGATGTTAGTTAAGAAAAGATTTCACACTTGCATAGAGTTGGGATAAAGAGATGAGATAAGATAAGATAAAATAATTTTATTAATGCCCAATGAATGACCACAAAAGTAGGTCAATGGGACTGAAGATTACAACAAGTATGAGTACAATGTGGGAGTGCAAATGCAACTCCTAGGTAATGCTGAGAATAACATAAAGAAAGGAAGAAACCTAAAGTGGTATAGCCTCAAAAATGTATAAAACCATGACAAAAGTACGATGATCTAAAATCCTCCAAGATATAAGTGAGTAAGTCTGATCCAAAAGTCTGTCCAGAGAGAGGGAGAGAGAGGTCTGACGATGAGGCTGTCAAGGTCTCCCAAGTCTGATAGCCGAGGGCGAAGGGGGCGAACTAGGCACTGGCTCGCTGTCGGAGTCTTCAGGATGGATGGGTTTTATAGAGGACGTTGGAGTATGCCATGTCTTATGTCCTCTTTGATGGAGACGTCCCACCTTCATGGAGTTATGTTGTTGGAGATTTGTACACGTGGCTTGACCACCACTTCTTTACATATTGTTGACTATGTCATGTGGAGGATATTATTTCTTTATTGCTCCCTATGATAGATCTAGGGTTTTCCTTAGATATTATTATTTTATTGTAGATGAAGATGGAGCTCAAACCTATATAAGGGTTATCTCTCTTCATTGTTTCTCATGGTTGATTTGTGAGGAGTCTCTCCTCTTGGAGCTTTGTTAAATATCTTTTTTGGAGGCTTAATGGAAATTTCAAGGGTTCTCGCTTATCATACGTGAAACTATATTTTGTTTCTAATCGTTGTTGCTGGATGCTAGGAATTGCTTGCAAAGATCTTGTTATCAGAAGCCATAAAGAAGGGTTCATTTATCATATGTGGAAGGGTTTTATGTGTGAGATTTTCTCCTCTTAATCCCCTTTGATGTCATATTTCTGAATGTATTGTCTTGCATCTATCATCTCCGTTAAGAGTGGTTGTTGGATCAATACTTCATTGTAGGTGTTACCACTCAAACTCTTGCTAAGGGAAAGTCCTGCCCTGCGAAGGAGAGCTTGGGGCAACGGATAGGCAGGCCACCCACTATCACCTCAGTGGCCTTGCTTCTACACTTTAAGGCTAGGGTTCCTAACCTAAGGAGGGTTTTCCTACAGGGTCAAACTAAGTCCTTACATTGTATCTAGACGAGAGAGGCTAAAGACTTGGTTTGACTTAAGGTTTTTTATCTTCTCCAAGGGATAATGCAAGTCAAGTGAGAGAGAAGACAAATGAGCTTAAATAGAATGTGACTTAGAGAACTAAGCTCAATAAATGCTTGGAAGTGAATTTATTGCATGCATGTATATCTATGTATCAAGTACCATTCACCATTTATCCAATAACCAATGAAAGTTCAATGTATGAGACACAAGTATTGATGTATTATGTGCACAACACGTACCAAACAACAAATTCTGTGAGCAGATTTAGGTGCTGGGAAAGATCACATTCATCAATATAAGAGCGTACAATCATAAACCAAAGATTAATTACCATGCAACAATGTGACAAAGTACCAGCAGTGATATAATGTTCGATAATTATTTTACGTAAGATATCAATACTGCAATGAAGTGTTCTTGACAATGAATATAATAAACACCAACAGGGATGGACTACTGCTCAAATTTTAAGACCAGACAGTGAGTGTAGTGCAGATATATCAAGATAGTATTGATAAAAAATTATGTAAAGGGACAGCAATGAGGCACAAAGTAGGTTATACAACTTTTAAGTAAGTACCTTTTCCTAATGCAAAGCTGCATGCATCGCTAGAATCAAGAGAGCCCTTGCTACAGGATTAGATAGCGAGATCAGCCCTCAAACAGGTATGAAAATAGGGAATGATACATACTTTCAACAGGCTGTTGGTAAATTTTAGGTATTGTCACGCCCCTAGGGAACAAATGGAAACATAAAACATCAAAACATTGCCTAAGAAATGATTGTGTGATCATCACTCATACATGCGTGCTCTGCAGTCCTGAACAGTGAATTTAAATTTTAAACCTTTAACAGTGGTAAGATAAGATTACATTTTAGCACTTGTAAGAGGCTGTTGCTATTTCCATCAATTCGATCTGTTATCATGGACTTTATGAAGTACAAGACACATCAAACGTTACCCTAACTTATGCTTTAATTCTCTGCAGATTTGGGATAGTTTGACAAACCCTTGAGCAACAGTAAATAAGAGGCCACAATTTGCAATTTAGGAATGGTCTTCGGTACATTCATTAGATTTATGTGATGCCAGAGATAACGTTAATCATTAATTCCTTGAAACATTCTCAAGGTGGAAGGTCAAACCAGCCTCACGAGTCACAACACAATTCGTTCTGTAATTTATGACAGTGAACAGACCTTGAAAAGATCCTTAAGGAATGACAATATTGTTAAAATAATGTAACTGCAAAGTGTATTCTTATTATTATTTGATATATTATTTATTGGATTAATCCCCATTGTGGATTGATCATGTCGGCTATTGTATAAGGACCAAATCCCCTTTTGTGGATTGGTCATAATGTAATTGTGAAAGGCAAAAGAAGAAGTCGGCCCCAGAATATATCAAGAGGCCCCAAAATATAATAAAGGTGGTTATAATCACCCAGTTGGAGAAGTCGGCCCTGCCAGTGAAGAGACACTTCACACGTGCCAGTTTTGTATCAATAAGGAGGAAGCGCCTCACTTAGACACACAACACACTTGCTCATTGAGAGACAAGTTTCGAAACTGCAGTTGGAGAAGAAGGAGAGCGAGTGGCGCATCTTTTGGGAGAGGATCTTCTGTATTAGCTTGAGTTAGCTCTTGGCATTGTATTGGCTATCTATAATAAGGAAGTTTTGCTAGGTTTTCTTCCCCTAGAGGGTTTCCCAGGATAAATGCTATGTCTCTTGTGATTGTGTATTTCTTAGTGATCTTGTGTTATGCTATTGTTATCTACTGAAATGCAAAGAACTATAATAATGGCTTAAACATTAACAAATATTTCAACGATTTGACAAGGTCATAGGACTTTCTTTGATGTCGATGTGATGCAAGAGATAGCACAGAATACAAGAGTCTCACAATGCTGCATCAATTGAGGTTTAATCCAACAATGAATGGAAACTCCACCCAAACACATAATCAGCGTTATATCCAGAGATAGAACTGACAGATACTAGATCATTAAGCTCATTAGATCTTTGCAATGATTCATAGTTGTTCCAAGTAATAAACGTTACACTAGGGCATCCAAAAAATATTGATTTTATTTCTTTTCAAGGATACCTCTATATGCTAGGGTTAGGTCAAAAGTATGAACAATGAAATTGCATTCAAACCCTATTAAGTGCCAATATTCCAAGATATTTTAATGAAAGATAAGTTAGCATGCAAAATCTAAATACATGATATATCCTTGAAGCTCAGGCAATCCAGATTCAAGAGTAAACGTGACAAATCCTAGATTGCAAAAAAAAAGGATAAGAAAGGGAAAATGTTTTTTTGGGGTCTATGGGGTCTCTATACCATATCTAGGTGAGGTCTAGGGTTTAGGATGAGACAATGTTGATGGCACCCAGAGGATTGCCTTTCAAGCATTGTCTAGGGTTAGACGTTTCCCTCCAGAGTTGGGTAGGAGGATTGGTCCATGAAGAAGCCTCTCCAAGTACTGGCAAGATGAAATTAAAGGTTGGCCAAGGCAAAAGGACAGAGCCCTAGGATGTCCTACCTTAATGCAATGAACAAATCTTCAATGATCAAAGGGAGAAGGTTAGAAAATCCTACCTTGAGAACCCTTCCAAGGGGAGCATTTCACCCTTCTTTGGCCTTGTAGTAGCCTTTTTCTTCTAGCAAATCTGAAAAATGCTTATCTAAAACCCTTGAAAATAACTAGATATAATAGTTTTTAGAATTGGTCCGAGTCAATATCAACTTGGCAAATCGGCTGAGCGGATAGTGGGCTGAATCAAACCAACCATCGAATCAGTTCAGTGACCATTTTTGTACCGAACCGGTCGAGTCAAAGAATGACTCGGCTGGTTCGGTACCAAACCGGTCAAATTGGCTGAGTCCGTGCCTACTCAGTCGGTTCGTTTCAGGACCCACCTTTCGGCCCTTTGGTTATTCATGCACTGTTGTTGGAGGTTGAAGAATCAACCTCCCTGAGTTAGCATTGACAAGGCTCACAACAAAATCAAATTGGTGCTCCATGAAGCTATCATCCATAATAATGAGTATTAAAAGAAGGTGCCTTTGGGATTAAACAATTAGCAGAATTATATCAGTAAAACCCAGTCTAGGTTTGCATTTTCTTGGAGATTCAATTAGGAGACAGAGTCACAGACCAACACTTCAATCTACTCAGGGGATTGCTTGTATGACAAGGTGGGAGCATGATGAGAGGATTAAACTCAGTACACGAAAGATACTTAAGTCAACATGGGAGCGTTGATGTTATGAAGATAAGCTAGCAAAAATATAACACTAGTACAAGGGAGTAGTTCAATGTGGTAAGTGCTGCTTTTTCATTACAAGTCAATATGAGTATGGTGCACCTACCCTTGTGGCATATTTGGCAACTTCATCTTTGCCTTCAATACTATTTAGTGACCTATTTCAATACTATTCTGGGCAGCATAAAGGGCGCACCTACTTGAAGACTGTTACACATTCTATCTCTGGCAACCTAGGGGGCATTTTAATAAGCAGTTACACTTTCTAGTCCTGGCAGAAATGAGGGTGCAGATCTGACATCTGAATTGACAACAGTAGGGTGCATTAATAGAGGAGTTACACTCCTAATTCCTGGCTTCCTGATAGCTTGAGACTTTTATGGACTCTAGAAGCCATTGTTTGCTGGCTGTAGTAATTACTGGTGTATTCCAACCATGAATTAGTGCCTGCATGCCTGAGATGCATTGACACGTGCTAAACATTGCTCACAACTGCGAATCCTAAGAGTTCCAGCATGGATATTCTTGACCAGATGCATTGGAGCCCTGGAAGGAGGTGGACAACCTGAGGGACTACGTGGCAATGAAGAGGGTTCATTGTCTTTGGGTGGTGCAGGCTAGAGAGAAGAGAGTTGGTGTACTTTGGATTGCTGTGTGTTGAGAAACCTGTGAGAGCTTGAGTGCTGACTTGTTTGGGAAGCTGAGTGTCGTGCTCGAACACATCCTCGTGGATTCATAGTCCTGGCTCGGGGGTGACCTGTTGTTGAGACTTGGAACAACAACATCTAAGGTTGGGTGGAACGTCCTTGGTCTATAGCCGATTGGTGATTGATTTTGTTTAAGATAATTGTTCTTTGTCATGTGTTTCTATGCTTGTATATTTATTTCCACTGTGCATTAATTATTATCTCTGAGATTTGTTTTTATAATATGCATGCTTGCTGGTTATTGTTGTGCATGGAATATTGTTCATTTCTTTTATGCTGTAGCATGAATCTTGACTATTGCATGTGAATTTTTCATGCTTCCTTATTAATTAAACGTTATCAGAATTCAAAATTGGTTCAAGAAGCGCGTTCTTGGAGTATCGTGGCCCGACCTTGGTGGCTGGGTACGTTACAGAGTGGTATCGGAGCTTCTGGTTCAAACACCAGACTGGTATGGGCTGGAGTGAGTGCGAATTGGGTAGATTCGTTGTCACAAATTCGGTTTGTATGAATTTGGGAAAAAACGGTTGAAAATTAGAGAGAAAATCCCCATATTCGTGAGCAGATCTGAGTTTAAATGATTCAAGATTGTCTAAGAGGTTTAATGGATTCGATCTTCTGCGTTGTAGAGCCGAATTCGACCCGGAAGGTTGAAAAATTTGAAGTTTTAATGGACGTTGCAGTGCTGGGTAGAGTTTGGAGAATCGACAGTTGAGATCGTGTTCGATCTCCAGATCAACGACCTGGATTCCTCCTTGAAAAATTTAAAATTCTAATGTTCTCAAAGTTTGGCAAAGTTATCGGATCGACAACCGATATTCATTTCGGCAGTTGGGAAAATGTGTCACTCTGATTATTGAAGCACTTGAATATGTCGCACTGAATTCTCCTTCATTTCTTAACGTTTGCTTGGAAATTATGGTCTTTAACCTATTCGTACCTGGAAGGGTGACATGATGCCCTAGCAAGTTGATCTCCCTTTACTATGGGTTGCCACTGGGTGGGTCTATGAAAGGTCATCGTCCATTCCCTCCTTACTTACCACTTTCCATCTTTACTCCTCTCATTTTCCCCTACCTTTGTTCAGGCATTGGGTTTGCCACACTAGGAAGGGTTGTACCTTGCCTTGTCGGAAGAAGGGGCTAAAGGCCCAGGGGTAAAAGCAGCTGGAAAGAGTTAAAAGCCTAAATGGAACCTTTGAGATGCTTCGCCCAGGGATTCCCGAGAAAGCAGTAAAAAGCTTCTCAGTAAGAAAAGGGGACCCATAAGATAAATAAACACTCAAGGTATTAGTTGGTGGATGGGAGGTCTCATCATGAGCAGACCTATTATGACCATGGGCATGTAGTGGTATGACACTACCATCTATCTGGTCACCAAACCAGGGTAGTGGCTCTTGGTGGCATAACCAAGAGAAAGGGGGTCTCATCACAAGCCAACCTTCTCATCTCCGTGAAATGCTTGCGGATAACGCTGTCACCTTTGGTCACCAAGCCAGGACAATGTCCCTCAACTCTTCCCTTGAAGCATAAAAGAAAAAGATCAAAAGCAATAAAGCTAAGAATAAAAGGAAAAGAATGGGCTAGGAAACAATGGCATCTATGACAAGGTGCGGCTCGCCCTCTACAAAGGCACCCACAGGTAAGATCTACATTTCTTTGTTATCATTGCACTCCATGCCCAAACACTTACCCCACACCACCTCACATGCACTTACATGACCTAGA